>ML413359.1:62970-96257 GCA_005239525.1 Nicotiana knightiana
CCAATATATATATATATATATATTGGGCCTGAGGCCGTAATTTATTCAGATAAACAAGTTGTTCATCATTTAGAAGAGGGAGTATTCATATCCTTACTTCCTTTGTTCAGTTCAGTTCAGTTATCCGTTATCATTTCAGTTATCAGTTATCAGTTCATTTCAGTTTCAGTTTCAATAGTTATCATTTCACTTATAAATTATCAATTCTCAATTATCAGCTTAGTTTCAGTTTTAGAATTTATAATTCTTTCTTTCAGTTGCTTTACATACCAGTGCAATTGAAATATACCGACATCCCTTTTACCCAGGACTTGCATCTCACGGTGCAGGTAATGATTTACAGGTTGACGATTCAAAGCACTTATTCTTGTACTAACTATTTGGTGATCCCCAGTTCTTTCGGAGCATTATCATTACCTTACAGTCTTCAGTATTTTCAGACAGTCAGTGTTTTCAGTACTTCATTAGAGGATTCATAGACTTGAGTAATAGTTTGACAGAGTCAAAGGCTTTTCATGTTAAGCAATGTTGGCTATAAATATACTACTTATGTTAGTGTTCCCGCTACATTAATTTATATCATTCAGATTTTCTGTGTATCAACATGTGTTAGTTTATCTTTCGCTTTCAATATGTTATGATATCACATGTTGATTCAGCCAACCAGTTGGTTCGCTCGACCACAGCAGTCAGGCACCGGGTGTCGTGTTACGTCCAGGCCCAAGTTCAGGGTGTGACCGTCTGGTGGGCCAGGGCGGGTTGGGTCATCCTTATTTTAATTGGATATTATTTATTAGACTGAAAATAAAAAATAAAAAATTACAAAATAAGAAAATATTACTGAAAAATTATATTTTCCGATCAATATGATTTTTGTGTGAGTTTGTAAAAGTTTTATGATTTTTGTGTGAGAAAACAAAGTTATATGACTTTGATGGAAAAAGACATAGTTATATGATTTTTGTGGAGAAAACAAAGTTATATGGTTTCAGTGAAAAAAGTCATAATTATATGTCAANGTAATTTCAATTTTTCAACATCTTATTAACATGGGTAACCCTCTTAATCATTAGATATTCGTTTGGGACATCATGGTTGAGGAAAAAAACCCTAGAACTTGAATTCAAGAGGATCAAACTTCAAAAAGGTAATATCTTCTACCTCAACTTGATTATAGTATTGGATTAATAATTATAGACTCTAGTTCATGAGATATGAGTTGATGGGTTTGATAGAAAAGCATGAATGATTATGGGTTTGGTTTGTTGATTGTTGATTATTGGTTAAGGGTTGTTGTTTATCTTATGGGTGATGAAAAATCGTATTGATTATAACAATTTGAGATATTAGTATTATTTAGGAGCAAAAGATTGGGTTGTTGGACGTAGAAACATCATTAATAAGGACTATGAAGCTTTATGCCTACCAAGTATTTGATAAAAAGTTTAAGTGGCCAAAACATGAGTATTATTGCTAATATGGAATTCCTTTGACTTGTATTGATATAGATTAAAGTTGAAAGGGTTGGCGAATATTGTATTACGCTCATGAGAAGGAAATTAAAGTATGTGAGGCTACCTCTCTATGTTTGGGAATGTTAATGATTCTCCCTACACTACGTTCATTTTACGACGTTACTAATTGCCTCAGAAGTATAGTTAAGCCTAGTTCCTTGAATAGTTGCAGAACTTCTATTATCTAGCTCGATAACTCATTCATGACTTTCATTCTGAACGTGTGAGCTCAGTGGGTAATCAATATAGACTTGGGTTTGATGCCCATGAGTCTAAGTCTAGATTACTCAGCATGTCATAAACATTTGAAGTTTCAGTTTTCATAATCAGTTCAATAATACATGTCTCAGTCTAGTCCTATTCAGTATTCCAGTATCATGTNATTCATAGACTTGAGTAATAGTTTGACAGAGTCAAAGGCTTTTCATGTTAAGCAATGTTGGCTATAAATATACTACTTATGTTAGTGTTCCCGCTACATTAATTTATATCATTCAGATTTTCTGTGTATCAACATGTGTTAGTTTATCTTTCGCTTTCAATATGTTATGATATCACATGTTGATTCAGCCAACCAGTTGGTTCGCTCGACCACAGCAGTCAGGCACCGGGTGTCGTGTTACGTCCAGGCCCAAGTTCAGGGTGTGACCGTCTGGTGGGCCAGGGCGGGTTGGGTCATCCTTATTTTAATTGGATATTATTTATTAGACTGAAAATAAAAAATAAAAAATTACAAAATAAGAAAATATTACTGAAAAATTATATTTTCCGATCAATATGATTTTTGTGTGAGTTTGTAAAAGTTTTATGATTTTTGTGTGAGAAAACAAAGTTATATGACTTTGATGGAAAAAGACATAGTTATATGATTTTTGTGGAGAAAACAAAGTTATATGGTTTCAGTGAAAAAAGTCATAATTATATGTCAATTTATGAAATTTATTGTTTATTCTTTTTTCTGTTTTATTTCCCACAGCTGTGGTTTGACGTATTCCCATCTTCTGTTTCCTGGGGGTCCATCTCTAGTTGGCATCGTAGTTTCTTCAAGTCTCCACCACCAAATTCTGAGGTTCTTGCATTGCACTTTATAAGTGTAAAATGCTACTTTTAGACTTTGAAACACAACATCGTATCTGATGCTACTGTTTTTTATGTGCTGGTGATTTTTAGCTACGAGCGCACTGTGACGTAGGTACATCTTTTCTTTACCAAGTCTTCACTTTGTATCAGCGCGTTCAAGAGTGAGTGTTGTCTGCCCTCACTCTTGAGAAATATATAAGGTTGTCTGCAACCAATATTTAGTGAGTGTATTTATTCTTTCTTTTTTTTGGTTAACAAGGGAACCTGCCGCCTTACCCTTCGGGACTCGGGGGCGGAGCCACCTTAGTTTAAGCGGTGTCATCCGACACTTCTTCCTCGGAAAATTTTGTTGTGTATATTTGATTGGTAGACAAAAACGAAAAAACGATTAAACGTATACTAAAATGGCACTGCTTTTCACACAGAAAGGCATGGTTAAACGCCTAAAATTATTGTGAAGAGTCGTGGGTTCGAAGCTAATAGTTACATGTCTATCTGTTTTTTAACTTTTCAGCATGTTGGGTCTAGGGCTCTAGGCGTCGAACAATTTCATCAAATTTGAGACTCCAACAACAATTTTGTGTTCAGCTTGCAACTATTTCTATTGTAAGTTATCTTGCATCTTTTTTAAAATTGATCAAGACCGATTTGCCAAAAAAGTCATTTTAGGTACTTATATAGAAAAAGAAGTATTAAGTACTATTTTTAATTGGGATATAATGAGTCCATTTCAAAAGAGTATATAAAAACTCTGTTGAGGAGAGTTATACTATTGTACTTTATTAAGACCTGGTTTATATTTTGTAGTATATACTATTATTATATTGAATTGTTCATCTATTTTGTTTGATGTCGATACCGCTTACAAGAGATCCTATGTACGCTCCTGTTTGGGGTGCGCACAAGATAAACTCTATTATTGCGTAATAGTTCACAAACAACATAGGACAATAAGCCCCGTGCGACAGGCTCAACCGAGGAGGACCTCTCATTTTGGGAAGTCCCTGCTCCACCAACTTGACCATCCGATGGGTAGTGTATCTATTCTTGATAGTCCGTTTTTATTTGTTTAAAATCTTACATCTCTCTGTTAATGCTATTATAGGTACTGAGCTTCCAAACTTTACCAATTGCGCTTTTGTTGATGTATTCATCTTTTAGACAAAGAGAAAAGCACAAGAAAGTAACCAACAAGAATATGATCCCCTAATGACCATATTCGCCCTCTAGAATCTTGGAGAAATATAATACTCCAACTTGAAACAAGTAACACATGATTAAGGTACAAGAAACTAAATAAAATTGCATTAACCTTTATTTATTTGCTTCTATATATCCAACGCTCTTTCCCTCCATCTCAATTCACCTATCTCTCCAGTGAGTAGTGATCTGCCAAAATTAACTACTACTATTTCCCTGAAACTAATTTGAGTACTCGAAATGGGAAAGAACCAAACGGCCACTACCAAAGAAGCTGAGTCCCGCGGGGTGTGCGAAAGGATTTTCAAAGCACTGAATGTACGTCTAGCTTTTCGATATTTTCGCCAACAGACACAAAGTCCCAAATCTGCTACTAACTCAAGAGTAGCAACGTCTACCGATCATCACAAAAATGACCCTGCTAAAGCTACAGGATTCAAGCTAGTTGCTCAAAATGGATCCACCAGCCAGCAAAATATGATCCCCTTACATGAAAAAGATCAAAACTACTCTTTTGCCTCAAACATGGTACTTGTAGAATATAATCACAGCTCAGTTGACAGTACAAATATGAATTCTCCTGTAAAGAACATGGCCGCTAACGTTGTTCATCATATAAATGACGGTCCTAAAACTGCTAAGTCAGAAGATTATAATGAAACTTACAGGTTTTCTAAGTATATTGATCATGTGAAGAACAAGATGAAAACCATGTCCAGTTTCGATGACGATGATGATAGTGGTGTTATAAGAGCAGCGACAACAAGAGATAGTTTCAATAATGAAGTCGATCGACCGCTCCAAGTTCAATAGATCAAGGACCAGCTTGAAGAATCTTACCAAACTTATATGTTTAGCTACTTATGATTTAAATAAGGAGAATAACCTGTTATGTGCTCTATGTATTGGTTTGATTCGTTCGTATATGCATGAAATAATTAACTCAAATAGCCGCCCTGTTGAAATTAATAGCTACAATCTATGTTGTATGGCTCTTCAAAATGCTGCCGCACCCGTGTCGCATCCTCAAAAAATATATTACTTTTGGAGGATCCGACATGCACCCGACAACATTTTCGGTCGAACAACATAGGCTACAATTAGTTATACATTTCTATATTTAACTTGTATTCTTCTAGAAGGTAGGTAGTTAAAATATTAGCTATTAGTATTCACTGTAAGTAGATTAGTTGCTTAGCTTGTTAGGATAAGTACATGGTGTACAACTCATTTTGCACTAAGGTAGTTAATAAAGAAAGTTGATTTCATCTCTCTGCCTTCTCTCTAATTGCTTCTCCTTCTCTCTTCTTCAAGCTCATTACTGGCGAAACTTAGGGCTAGAGTTAACATGGTATTAGAGCCATGATTTTTTGAGATCAAATAGTGAGCTTCTGTATTGATTGATTACTTCCATTTCTCTGCTATTTCATCCATTTTTGGATCTTCAATTTCCTTCTAGTCCGATTTCCTCAATTTGACAGATTTTCAATTCTCTACTCAAATGACGATCGATTTACCTCAAATCACAACTGGATCTTCACATACAAACAACCAACAAATTAATTGCAACGATATCGCTCGTTCCGCATTGTTAATTGGAACTGAGAACTATTTAGAATGGAGACGATCTATGGAGATATCAATCCTAGTGTTTGTACGAGAGAGTAATACGAAAAAATATTTTTCAATTGCGTCAGCGGGATCGTTGTAATGTGGATCCAGAGTTCAGTAACCAACCATCTTAGAAAAGGAATTGTGTATTCCTCAAGTGCACAGAAGGTTTGGAAAGCACTTAAGGATCGTGTTGATAAGGTTAATGACACTAAGGTTTACCATATGAACAGAGAAATCAATTGTTTGTCGCAGGGGATCTAAAGTGTATCAATTTACTTCTCTAGTTTGAATGACCCTTGAGATGAATTTGACTCGATAATTCCTCAACCATGTGACTATGAAAAGTCCAAAACTTTTGTAGTTTCCCTGTCAACTGAAACTTATGAAATTCTTAATGGGACTAAATGACACTTATGCACCTCAAAGAAGTCAAATATTGATGACACAGTCAACACCATCTCTAGACCAAGCATATTCAATGATAATTCAGGAGGAAAGCCAAAGGTTAAGTAATGGATATGGTGCACAAAATGAAATTATGGGAAGTGGACTTGTGAGTGATGAGAGTAGCTCTTTTGTATCAACAAATAATTCAAATGAGAAATACAGGAAGAATGCAAATTATTAGTATGATTACTGCGAATTAAAGGGATACACAAAGGACACATGCTATAAGTTGGTAGGGTATCCACCAGGTTTTAAGTTCAACAACAAAAGAAGAGGTGGTTATGATAATCACATCAGTGGCACACAATCTGAGTGTTATGGATGAAACTCAATACAAGGAAGTGATGGAATAGGCATGACAAATGGGATGATGAATGCAGCAGCTCCAATAGTCACACCTTAGCAATATCAGTAGATTCAAGGAGAAAGGACCATCAGAAGAAAATGGGCCATGATAAGTAGCCAATATGGCAGGTTATTCAATTACTGACCAAGTTAAGTGGATTATTGATACTGGAGCCTCAAATTATATTGCTTCTTCCTTAATTCTGTTATCCTGTCCTAAGTCTGTTCCTCCTTCCAAATCTACGTCAGTACATTTACCAAATGAAGATAGTACTTAGATTACACACACATGGTCCTATGCTTTATCCAATACTCAAACTTTACCTGATGTACTCTATGTACCTAAATTCCAATATAATTTATTGTATGTGTCCAGATATACAAAAGAATTAAAGTGTATAATCTTTTTTTATCCTGATTTTTGTCTCTTTCAGGACCTGTTCGGTGGCAAGGTGAGGGGGATTAGTAGCCTCAAGGATGGACTCTACATCCTCAATCCTTCAAAGCCTGCTACATTTCCTACCTCTACACGTGTGGCTACTTCTACCCAAACTTCCTCAACTGTTTTGTGGCATCAAAGACTTGGTCATGCTCCTAGTTCAGTCCTCCGAAAAATACCTATAATAAATACATTGTTGTCAAGTTCAGATTCTTGTAACTGTCATGTTTGTCCATTATCTAAACAAACTAGGTTACCATTTCCTACAAGTACTTCAAAATCAAATTGTACATTTAAACTTATTCACATGGATGTGTGGGGTCCTTATACAGTGAGTACCTTCAATGGTTATACATACTGTCTTACTCTTGTTGATGAATTTTCAAGAATAACTTGTACATTTCTTAAGGCCAAAAAGTGTTGTATATGTGATTTTATCCAATTTTCTTCACTTAGTAGAAAATTAATTTTCTTCTACTGTCAAGACTCTTAGATCCGATAATGGCTATGAGTTTTTTAATTCTCTTTGTTCTACTCTGTTACAAACCAAGGGAATTGTTCACCAAAGAATTTGTGTCTACACTCCCAACAAAATGGGGTTGTTGAGAGAAAGCATATACATTTCCTTGAAGTAGGTAGAGCATTGAGATTTCAGGTTGCATTTCCTTTAAAACTATGGGATGACTGTATTTTAGTGGCCACCTAATCATTAATAGGCTTCACAACACTGTTCTACATAGAAAAACTTCTTATGAATTTTTCATGGCTTTCCTCCTAAACCTGATCACATGAGAACAATGGATTGCCTCTATTATGCTACAAAAACTGACTTTCATGATAAATTTCTACCAAAATTCACACCTTCTGTTCTCATACACTATTCTTCTACACAGAAATGATATAAACTCTATGATCTTGAGTCTGAAATTTTTTTTATTAGTAGAGATGTTGTCTTTAAGGAAAGTGTTTTTCCTTTCAAATTTCCAAAAGGACGGTCCCTTTCATCACATCCTTATTCACTTACATGCATTCCTGCAACTCCTCTTGATACTTTCAATCCACATTCAACATTAAGTGTTGAGCCTTCATCTTCTATGCCGGCTTCTCCTACTCCAAAATCCAATATCAAGTACTAGTTCACCAATCTCATCTCCAGAGCGTACTAATTCACCTCCCTCTGAGGAGTCTAGTACATCGATACTTTACCTTCTGAATTCCATTGATCATGACATTCAAACTGTCACGACCCAATTTCGGATTCGTGATGGCGCTTGTCGTGGAACCAGGAAAGCCGCCCATTTTAACTAAGCTAAATTCAATTTCCAGTAAAAATACGATTTTAAACGAATTTATTGATAATACTAAGAATCTGAAGTTTTAAAAATAATATTTGAAAAACTAAATTTAAACCTCCAACCCTAGATCCGGTGTCACTCAGTCATGAACTGCTATTTAAAAAAAATAAAGAATGAAGAAATAGACAACATAGTCTCAAAATAAGTGCAACAGATGGAATAAGGAAGAGAAGAAGAGGCCACGATCGCCAGCTGCTACGTCGACAACTCCAATGAAAACTCTGTACGCTGCTCAATATCCACTGCCGGGTCCCGGTATACCTGAATCTGCACATGAGGTGCAGGGGGTAACGTGAGTACACCAACTCAGAAGTAACGAACCCAAACTATGGGCTGAGCAGTAGTGACGAACAAAACCTCAAAATTTACAATAAACAATATACAGAATTTAGACATGCTAACAATTTATCAGGATGAGTAAATATGCCAAGTATGCCATTACACTCTACATGCCATCATAAAAATATATGTATGAAACCAGTGTGGATATGCACATAGTGCTCACAGCTCTGCCTCAGAAGTCCACTCAGTACTATATATGGCTCTCAGGCCCAGGGAAGTTCCATCCCGGAATATGCATAAACACCGGTGACCATAGTCACTCCGACTGAGGAAAAAGGCCAATCCAGCCCCACAGAGAAATTCAATCTCCGGAATACAACACTCGGACAAGATCCATGTCCAGGGACGATCCATCCCTCACATAACATCCACTTCGGACACGATCCATGCCTAGGGAAAATCCATCTCTCACATCAATGCGCTCACTGGGGGTGTAAAGACTCCGGAGGGGCCCTAGTGGCCCAAGCGCCATATCAAGCCAACGAAGGCATGATTTAAATATCACGGCAGTGTGCATTCCATTCTCATAAATTTCTCAATAACAGGCTCTCGGCCTCACTCAGTCATTACTCTTCAGTCTCACTCACATGGATCACAGATGCCTCCATCAGCCTGAAACAATGAGAAGTATGCATATAATTAACAATACTGAGACTGAGGTATGAAGCGATATGCTATAACAAGACTGAGTACATGAAATCAAATAATCACAAACTAAGACAGTAATATACAACCACTCGGGTCTCAACATTTTCGGCATGAATCCTATCCTTTATACTTAACATGATTTCTGATGTGTGGCTAGAATTCATGGTTTAACGCATTATGTGCCTTATATTTTATGTGCGTTAATGGTAAAAATACACCTCGTTTGAGCATAATGGAGTCTATTTCATGTGTAGGTGAATTGGAGATGGAAGCCGAGCTAAATGGATGCATAAACATCAAAAAATACGCTCAAGAGTCAAAAAAGAGTGAACCTGGCTATAGCCAGGCGTTTGGGCTGTAAAGCCTGGCTTAGCCAGGCGTTTGAGGGGTGTTAGAGCTGAAACGCCAGGTATGGCCAGGCGTTAACCAAGCGTTTGGCCTGTAACGCCTGGTCCTCAATCCGGCCCAGTCCGAGTTTTAAAGGCTTTAAGTGTTTCTCGGTTTGACTAGAAGTATCCTACACGTTTAGGGTTTGTCCCAAATCATATAAATAGATCCAAAAACACAACTTTGAAGGAACTTTTGCCATTAGAGACAAGAGGAGATTGTGGAACACTACTCAAAAGATCAAAACATTGATTTTTACATCATTTATTCCTTACTTTGTAATTTAATTATGCAAGTTATTTTGGATTTGATTACTATGAGCATGAGTAACTAATTTATTTAATCTAAGGTCTTGGTGGAACCCGTTGGGGGATGAACTTATGGTGATATTAATATAGTTTTGGTTGGTTTTTAATCTCTATTTGTTCAACTACGTTCTTGTTGTAGTTAATTGAAAGGATCCTCAATTAACTGTGCCTATTTATTATGTATCTACTTGAGAGAGAGTGCATTTTTAGGTAGTTGTTTGAACAACATCACTCCCGGAGTATAAACGAAAGTCATAACCGAGGGTTTAGAGGTTGGATTAGAGATAACGATACNGAGCTACTATAAATACCAACTTCAAGTCCAGATTCTTTGTAAGTTTATACATATACTCTTTTAAACTTAGTTATGAAGTTCTGTCGTTTTGCTTTTCACAGATTTGCACGCGTTGAAAAAAAAATTCATATCTCACTGCTGTCATGTCAAAAACACGAACCGCTTGTGCCCGTAAATAAATCACTCCTGGAACTACATAAAATACGAAATTTAGGTCCATATTCTTCGTATATTTGTACAGATACACTTTTAATTAATTTTTTTCAGTAGAAGTAGTAGAACATTACCAATTGATATTCATAATTCTTGAGAAAGTTGATTAAGTAAAATTTTAGTATTCTGACGGCTTGATTGGTACGTTAACTCCCTGTGGGATCGACTCTGGGCGTAATACCCCAGATTATATTTGCAACACCCGTTTAGTCTTTTATAAGACATAGTTGAGCGTGATCAAATTTTGGCGTCGTTGCCGGGGAATTAACGGTGTTATCAATTGGAGTTGGAAGAAATACAAAATTCTGAAATATAGTCAATTTTCTTCAATTTTCATTTATACATTGAAAGTTTAACGTTTGCTAACTTGGTTGTACAGGTGCATGCCTAGAAACTCATCGAGAACTGGTAAAGTATTTGAAGCCTTATCAGATCCCGAGAAAGTTTTCAAGGCACTAAACCGGGCCAACCGGAAAAGCAAACAACAACCATCAATTGAACAACTTGAACCCGACATGGAAGATCCAAACAACAGGAACAACAATGGGGATGATGTGGTAGACCCAGTTGCACAGATAGGGGCAGAGGCTCCTTTATATGACTGGGCACAACCCACAACAGAGAATTTGTCCACTGCAATACTAGTCCCTCAAATACAGGCTGAATCTTTCCAAATTACAAATAATATATTGCACTTGTTGCAGAACAAGGGACTATTCTCAGGGTCATACATCGAAGACCCCCAACAACATTTGAAGAATTTCCTGTCGATTTGCAAAACACAGAGGCAGCCAAACGTCACTCAGAAGGCAATAAAACTGTTGTTGTTTCCATTCTCAGTGACTGGAGCAACTCAGACTTGGCTAAACTCACTCCCCATCAATTCCATTACCACATGGGAGGAGTTAGTTAAGTAGTTCGTGAACAAATTTCATCCACCCAACAAGANAGATACTGTAAAGGTAAATGTTGATACCTCAGCTGGTGGAGCATTCTTGAGCAAAATATGAAGAGAAAGTCAGATCTTGCTTGATAAAATGGCACAGAATTCAGGATGGACAACCAGGAATGCACCCATTATTCCTTTCGTTCACTCACTGCCCTTCGATCCATCCAATACTACTGCAGAGAACGTGTCCACCTTGATAACACAGATGAGCATATTAACTAAGAAGGTGGAGGAATCAGGGCAAAAGTAGCAGGTACACATCGTTGATACAACCAATGGGGGCTTATGCACATCTTGCATTAGTCAACCATTTGGTAATCAGTGGAATGCAGAATGTCGTCACCCTCCTTATCCAGAAAACATGAATTATGTGTCGAATTATGGAAGCCAGAGACAAGGGGGGCAGAACTGGGGTCAGCAAGTTCAACCGTATATACCACCTCACCAACAGCAGAACAGTGGAAACATGGGTGTCATGAGACCACAAGGTAATTCAGCACCATATCAGAGGCCACAAGGTTATAACCATCAGAATCAACAACAAGCATACTACCCTCCTCAGCATCAACAGGGGGGAAGGCAAGAAGATGGGTTCTCCAGGTTAGAAGCTATGATGCAACAGGTTATTGGGTCAAATGCCAAAATCAGTGAGAGAGTAGATGTACATGATGCAGATATTAAAAATACTGAAGTACAGTTGGGCCAGATATCTATGGTAGTGAACAATCGTCCTCGTGGGACTTTACCTGCAGACACTCAGGTAAATCCTGCGGACCAGGGCCCAAGGCAGTTGATGACAGTGAGTCTCAGCAATGGCAGGGACTTAGACTTGGAACTGGAGATAGCTCGTGAAAGCAGGCAGGCCGAGACACTGGTACCCTTGCCGATTGAACGTGATGATTCAACAAACTTGACCAAGGTAACAGTGCAACCCACTGAAGGAGAACCCAGTACGTAGAGTGAGGCTGAAAAAGAAGTGGAGATAGCTCAGGAGCCGATAGTTGAGGTGGTGGCTGAGAAACAAAAGTCCCAAATCACTGGGAAAAAGAGACCGCCAGCTCCATTCCCTCAAAGGCTGGCCAAATACCAAAAGGATGAACAGTACAAAAAGTTCTTGGACATGCTAAAGCAAATACAGGTAAATATCCCATTGATTGATGCGTTGAAGGAAATGCCTGGTTACGCTAAAATGATGAAGGACTTGATGTCCAGAAAATTTGACTTCCAAGATCTGGCTACTGTCACCCTTACTCAGACTTGTAGTGCGGTGGTGACGCGTCCTATTGCTGAAAAGTTGTCTGACCCAGGGAGTTTTACAATTCCTTGTACCATTGGAAACTTAGCTTTCGCCAAAGCTCTATGTGATTTAGGGTCCAGTATTAATCTCATTCCCCTGGACATTTACAAGAGACTGAGGATTGGTCAAGCCAGACCAACTTCAATGTTATTGCAGCTAGCTGACAAGACGGTAAAGAGACCGTCAGACATTCTGGATGATGTATTGGTGCAAGTGGGGAAGTTTGTGTTCCCTGCTGATTTTGTGATACTAGATTGTAAAGTGGATGAGGAAATTCCCATAATCTTGGGAAGGCCATTCTTGGCCACAGGCAGAGCCCTCATCGATTGTGAGACTAGTGAACTGAAGATAAGGCTCAATGATGAAGAAATCACGTTCAATGTGCAGAAGTCTATGAGGCGACCAAGTGAGTTCGCCAACTACTCTCTTATTGATGTCATGAACGTGATCCCGGAAGAAGATGATGCATCCCTGACTGTTGGGGACCCTTTGACTGCATGTTTGATGAATCTCGATGATATGAACGGTGAAGAACTGTCAGATTAGGTGTTAGAACTTGAAGGAAAAAGGTTCTGGCTGAGGGCTCTCGAGTTTGAGTCATTACACTTAGAGAAAAGAGAGAGGCCTCCGGCCAGGCCATCTGTTTAAGAACCACCCAAGTTGGAACTAAAGCCACGGCCACCTCATCTAGTTAATAGGGACAAAGAACCCATGGATGATGACTTACAGGAGGTGCTAGTGGAGAAGGCCAGAGTAGAACACCAACAATCAAGCAGACTAGATATTGAGGATGTCAATGTGGTAGAAAAGATACTAGAGTTAACCAAGGACATTGATGATACGTATTTTGTTGAACCTAGTATCAGTAGTGTTGAGGGTGTTGATAGCATTGGTACACACTCCAAGCATTTTTTCACATTGTGTTTGGATGATGATATGAAAATAGAGTCATCCGAACCACTTAAGGAGTAAAGGATTAAGGAACAAGATGCCTACACTCTGGAATTCTTCTTGCCAGAAAGTCGGGAAAACACATCTCATCGAAAGGCCAAGAAGTGCAGATTACTACATTGTTTTATTGGGCCAGTCAGATTCGTTCACCACCCCAGGAGCATGATCATAGAGCAGAATTAAAACTTGGGTCCAATTCATAAGTTCAAAGTGGAGGCATATAGTGATTCAAGCGTTTGTTCGAAGGAGCATGGAAAGCAAAACTAATGGTGAGGATATCGACGCTACTTGATCAGGGAGTTTCTTGCACCTTATTTTTACTTCTTGTTTTGTCTATATGTGATGCACTGAGGACATTGCATGATTTAAGTGTGGGGTGTTGTACATATTTATTGTGGTTTGTTGTGTTTAGTGTGCTTTCTTGTTAGGAGTTTTAGCTGTTCCTGTTAGTAAGTTTTTCTTTTTTGTAAGTTTTAGCTTTTTATGTTAGTCTTTTTATTTTAGGTAGAACAAAACAGAAAGAAAAAAAATTAGAAATATGTGGACTCTTCCCAACGATGGATCTCTTCGACAGTTCTCTTGAGGGAAGTAAGTCTAAAGAAAATACCAAAAAGATTTTTGTTTTAGGTAGTGTAGTAATTCCCCCTTGGTTTTTCTTTGGACCGTGGTTATTTTCCAAGGGTTTTTAATTGAACCGGGTGTTGGTAGTTTTTAATTTTTAGGAGTAGGAACCACATGGTTGAGAAATTAATCGCAGCAATATCTCGGAACTTTGTGATGCCTTGAGAATAGTCAGTACTTTGGTTGTGACGCTTATGCTCAATTTTTTGACTCTAGGATAAATACCTTAAATCGTGGATTCTTAATAAATGCTTTGACTGGAGTGTCATGATAGATCCAATCCTGAGTGAGTTATGTGCCATGTGTGTGTAAGGTTTGTATGTTATTTTGTGCATAGCATTTGATGTCTAGAACTTGCCCTGTGTGTGCGCAAAGCGAAATAGTAGTTTTGTTCAGTCTTGGAAGTGATATAGGCGTTTCTTTGTTGAGCCAGATATGTATATTTTACCCGCCTAATTGTTATGTATCGTAGTTAAACCCGTTGAGCCTATAATCCTGTTTCTTTGGTAACCACATTACAAGCCATACCCCTTTGTTTGAATCGATCGTATATTTGAACCTTGTCACCTCTCGTAAGCACTGGAAACGTGATGAAGTATGGAAGAGTTAAAGTGTGGGGTGGTAGGTTGGCTTTTGAGTGGAACAATTGAAATAAGGAGAAAGGTGCATTGAAAAAAAAAAGTTGTGAATCGAAGCCACTTGAAAAGAAAAAAGAAAAGAAGAAAAGAAAAATTATGACAATAGTATATTGTATGAAAAACAAGTATTGATGATGGTGGCTAGTGATATATGTGTGCTTAAAGAAGTATGGGGTAATACACATTGATGTGAAGGTGGAGTTTGGCTTGATATAAGCTTGAGGTTGAATGCTAAAGTATATGTATTAAAGTGCTTAGGGAGGTGTAGTCACTCTTATATCTAAATGTATCCTACCCGTCCCGCAGCCTACATTACAACCAAATAAAGTCCTACTTGATCCTAGACTGAATGAGCTCGATTAGTAGAGTAGTACACTACGGGCAAGCCTATGGTGCATCTTTTGTGGCATATGAATATTATTTCTGAGAGTGAGTGAATTCTTTCTATCTTGAGTTCCTAAGTGTTCTTAAATTTCATTGTGTGTGGAACTAGCTCTTTGATTTGGTGAGGGCACATGATTCATGAGGGAAAGGTAATGTTGTTGACCTCTATGTTAGAGTAGTGAGTGAATTGTGAATAAAGCATGGTATATGTGAGTTGATTATTGAGGTGAGGATGTCACACCTTTGTGCTTAAACTATTTTAAAAATTCTTGGTATAACGTGTTAAGGGATTTACTTAATAATTTGTGTTCATTGGTGTAGTTTAATTGCTCGAGGACGAGCAAATGTTTAAGTGTGGGGTGTTGATGTGTGGATAGAATTCATGGTTTAACGCATTATGTGCCTTACATTTTATGTGCGTTAATGGTAAAAATACACCTCGTTTGAGCATAATGGAGTTTATTTCATGTGTAGGTGAATTGGAGATGGAAGCCGAGCTAAATGGATGCATAAACGTCAAAAAATACGCTCAGAGTCAAAAAGGAGTGAACCTGGCTATAGCCAGGAGTTTGGGCTGTAAAGCCTGGCCTAGCCAGGCGTTTGAGGGGCGTTAGAGCTGAAACGCCAGGTATGGCCAGGCGTTAGCCAGGCGTTTGGCCTGTAACGCCTGGTCCTCAATCCGGCCCAGTCCAAGTTTTAAAGGCTTTAAGTGTTTCCCGGTTTGATTAGAAGTATCCTACATGTTTAGGGTTTGTCCCAAATCATATAAATAGACCCAAAAACACAACTTTGAAGGAACTTTTGCCATTAGAGACAAGAGGAGATTGTGGAACACTACTTAGAAGATCAAAACATTGATTTTTACATCCTTTATTCCTTACTTTGTAATTTAATTATGCAAGTTATTTTGGATTTGATTACTATGAGCATGAGTAGCTAATTTATTTAATCTAAGGTTTTGGTGGAACCCGTTGGGGGATGAACTTATTGTGATATTAATATAGTTTTGGTTGGTTGTTAATCTCTATTTGTTCAACTACATTCTTGTTGTAGTTAATTGAAAGGATCCTTAATTAACTGTGCCTATTTATTATGTATCTACTTGAGAGAGAGTGCATATTTAGGTAGTTGTTTGAACAACATCACTCCCGGAGTATAGACGAAAGTCATAACCGAGGGTTTAGAGGTTGGATTAGAAATAACGATACTTCGGGTGCAATCTAAAGTGAGTTGTAATGCAATCTAGCTAGCGTAACTTGAGAGAGTGCGTCTAGTAAATTATCATAATTACTTGAGAGATTTATGGTAGCTAGAGTGTTCATGATTGATAGAGACAACTATAGGAAGTATCCAAGAAAGAAGTTCACCGACGGGGGAAACCATAACCTTAGACCCTTATTCTAATTGTTTACACCGCATTATTAGTTAATCTTTAGTTTATTAATTTTGCTCAGTAGTAGTAGTAAAACATTACCAATTGATATTCATAATTCTTGAGAAAGTTGATTAAGTAAAATTTTAGTATTCTGACGGCTTGATTGGTACGCTAACTCCCTGTGGGATCGACTCTGGGTGTAATGCCCCAGATTATATTTGCAACGCCCGTTTAGTATTTTTATAAGACATAGTTGAGCGTGATCAATTTCTAACAGGTTCACAATTACCACATTAACAGAATCACATATATCATCAGGGAATAATCACTAAGTGGTGCCATGGGATAAACTAGGCCACAAATACTCGGTGTGTCACCTCAACAATAGTCATAAATCATTTAGCTCGGGGTTTCGAACCCTCATAACCAAGTTTAGAAACGTTACTTACCTCAAAACCAGCTAAAGTACTATTCTGCAGTGCTTTTGCCTCTAAATCCTGCCTCTGAGTGCTCCAAATCTACCAAATTCATATTTTTATCATCAAATTATGCTTAAGGAATGAATTCCAATTGAAAAGTACCAAACTTAGCTCAAAATCCGAAACTTGTCAAAACCAGACCCCCGGGCCCGCGTCCCGAAACTTAGAAATTTTTATACAAAACTGTTCTCCATCATCTCACGAGTCCATACATATAAAGAACACTAAAATCGGAGTTTGTTTGACCCCTCAAATCGGTTCCTAAAGGTCTCATAATATCAAGCCCTAATCCTCCTCTTTCTACTGATTTTTCATGAATTAATTGCTGAGATTGTGTTCTATAATCACCCATAAATGAGTTTTAATGATCAAAACACTTACCTCTATGAAGAACGATGATTGCCCTCTTCAAAAATCGCCTCAAGAGCTTCTTCCCGTTCAAAGATGGTGTTAAAAGGTCTAATGGTCGCAGAGGGTTTTAATTTATACTTTCTGCCCAGGGGTTACGCACATGCGGCCAATGTCTCGCACCTGCGGTCAAAACAACCGCACATGCGACTTTTCACTAAACTGCCTATCTCCGCACCTGCGAATCACATTCCGCACCTGCGACTTCGCAGGTGCGGCCCACTATCCGCATCTGTGACCTCTTCCCTGGCTGGCCAAATCTCGCACCTGCGGAGCCTCCTTCCGCTCCTGTGGGCCCGCACCTGCGATGACCCATCCGCAGGTGCGGTTACACCAGAACCAGCAACTTTAGCAACAACACAAGCACTCCAAACTCCCCGTTAACCACTCAAAACCATCCCGAGCCCCTCGGGACCCCAACCAAACATACCAACACCTCATATATGATCATTCAAACTTAGTTGCACTCCCGAAACACTAAAAATAACATCAAAACACCAAAATCACATCAAATTCAAGCCTAAGAACTTTGAAATTTCTAAAATCCTCCAACGATGCCGAAACTATCCAAAACACCTCCGATTGACCTGAAATTTTGCAGACATATTCAAAATGATATTACGAACCTGTTCCAACTTTTGAATTTACATTCCGACCCCGATAGCCTATTTTTCACTGCCGACCGAAAATCACCAAAAACTAACTTTCGCCAATTCAAGCCTAATTCTACACCGGTCCTCACAAAAATATTTCGAACACACTCCTAAGTCCCAAATCACCTAACAAAGCTATCCGAGCCATGAAATACGCATTCTGAGGTTGTTTACCAATAAGACAACTCTCAGTTGACTTTTCCAATTTTAAGGCTATTTTTAAAGACTAAGCGACTAAACTCTCACTATAACTATTCTGATTTCAACCCTACCAACTCTAACACACTGATAACAGTATACCCAACCTATGACAAGTCAATAACAGTAATAATAATGCAGGTTCTACGTAACGACCGACCGGGTCGTTACACAAACTGACCCTGGTTTACCTGCCTCACCTAGCATATCCCAGCCTAGAAAGTTAGGCAGGACTAGTAGACCGCCTATTGGGCTAATTGATCATGTTCATCCACTCTTTTCGTCTACCACTTCCTCCTTTTATCCAATTCAATAGTTTTTCTTTTATTCCTATCTTCCTGCTCTTTTCCAAGAACTTCTTACTTTTTTTTTCTGCTGACACTGAACATTCCTCGTTCTATCAAGCAAACCAGGATGACAGATAGGTTCAAGATATGAAGCTTGATATTGAGGCTCTAGAACAAAACAACACTTGGACTGTGGTTGATTTACCTGTTGTCGAAACACTCATTGGGTGCATATGGGTGTACAAAATACTAGCGTTTCTAATAAACATTATTATAGAAATTGGGGCTAATTCAATAGAAATCGGTTGTACCTAGCCTCAATTCACGTCACAAACATTGTCCAATGATTCATGAAAACATGCAAAGAGCAGAGTTGGCGCATCTGATCTTTCTTCTTCAGTGCCAGGCATAAAGAGTTAGCACTAAGAGCAGGGGATGAATCTTTGCCGACTTCCTTTTGAATAATTTGGATAACATCTTTATGGACATCTGAGAGAGGTACTTTCTACTAGTGCTCCTCCTCCTGCTAATGCTAGTGCAACTTTGAAAGTTGTTAAAGCAAAGATTTGATACCTCTTTTATTATTAATTAATAATTGGCATTCTCTGATCGGCCTAATCTCGTAATACATGTCTATGTCCCTGGCCTGAGACTAATACAATCAGTTCCTTCCTCCGCCTTCTCTTTCGACGTTCGCCAATCGGAGAGGACATCCGATTGAGTCTGAACCTTAATTTAAAGATGGAAGGAAGACCCGGATGGACTTAATTAGGAGCATGGGCAACCCTTCGCGCATGAGATAGTAATTACAGGAGATTGACCGGTCGGTAAAGTACAATGCAAATGGAACTATGGAGAAGTTTAAATCCAGGTTGGTTGCTAAAGGTTTCACACAACATGGGAGGTTGGATTTCCATGATACCTTCTCCTCTGTGGCTAAGCTAACCACTATGAGGGTTGTCATAGCTACTGCAGCTCTCAAACACTAGTATGTTTTCCATATAGATGTCCATAATACTTTTTTGAATGGTGGTCTTGATGAGCAAGTTTACATGACTTTGCCCCAGGGATTTAGTAGCTATGGGGAGCATAAGGTATGTAGGCTAGTCAGATCCCTCTATGGGCTAAAACAAGTATCTAGACAATGGAATTAAAACAGTCTCAAAGTATCTAAACAGTATTTTAATGTCTCAAAGAAATATGCTTTGGAAATGATAAATTAAGCACGCCTAGAAGGTTCTAAACCTAAAGAGATATCAATGGAGCAAAACTTGAAGCTGACAAGTACAAATTTTGATGCATGCACAAATACAAATAATGAAGTTGAGTTAGTAGATGACACGGGTATTTATCGGAGGCTCGTAGGGAAGCTTTTGTATCTCACAATAACAAGACCTGACATCTCATATACAATGCAATCTCTAAGCTAGTTCATGCATGCACCTAAGAAATCACACTATGAAGCAACACTTCACATAGTTAGATACATTAAGAAGCAACCAGGATTGTGGTTGTTAATGTCTAGTAACAGTAGTGAAGAGATAGAAGCATTATGCGATTCAGATTGGGCCTCATGTCCTATGTCAAGAAGATCTGTTACTGGATATTGCATCAAGTTTGGGTCTTCAACTATATCTTGGAAAGCCAAGAAATATAATTTCTAGAAGCTTAGTTGAGGTTGAGTATAGAAGCATGGCACACACACTGATTGAGCTTGTATGGTCGAGTGGTTTATTGAAAGAGCTGAATGTGGATTTTAAGTTGCCATAAAGTTGTTAAGTGATAATAAGATTGCGTTACAGATTTCTGCTAATTCTATGTACCATGAGAGGAAAAAGCACATAGAGATAATTTTTATTTCGTTAGAGAAAAAATTCAAGAAGGATTGACCAAGACCGTCTACATTGTCAGTCAAGAACAACAAGCGGATGTGCTCACAAAGGCTCTTGGACATCAGCAACATGCAACATTAATTTCAAATTGGGAATGAAAGATATTTTTTCATTCTCAACTTGAAGGTGAGTGTTAAAATTAAGAGCTACAATTAGTTGTACATTTATGTATCTAACTTGTACCCTTCTAGAAGGTAGTTAGTTAGAAAATTAGTTATTAGTTTTCACTGTTAGTATGTTAGTTGGCTGCTTAGCTGTTAGGGTAAAAACATGGTGTCCAACTCATTTTGCACTAAGGCGGTTAATAGAGAAAGTTGATTTCATCTCTCTGCCCTCTCTCTAATTGCTTCTCCCTCTCTCTTCTTCAAGCTCATTAATGGCGGATCCTAGGGCTAGATTTTAACATGTCCACCTAATCTCTTAAACTAAAAATAGCTTGTAGATGTATAATATATGTATAATTATGTATAATTTATGTATACTATTAGAAAAAGTAAACATTATATCTGGCCGGCTATTAGCGTGACAACAAAGATTGAATATTTGAAAAAAAAGAAAAGAAAGGGGTTGTTAAACCTCTGTGTATAAACAATGACTTTCATTACTTTGTGACTTTAATTTGTCTGCAATGATTTATGAGCCTTTCTTTATCATCTTAAATGACTTTGATTGGTGTACTAATTATCCGTTTTATTCTTCATATATTACGCTAAACATCATATCATCATCACTAACTAGACTGAAACAATACATGATGGATAACTTTAATTTTTTGAAGTTTTTCAAATAGTCTCTCAAATCTTTCAAAAGATCAAATGAAAACTGCATAATACATTGTGCTAGGTAAAACTGCAGAAGCTAGAGATTAAACTAAATTTGTCTTATGGGCCTAAATCTGGCATTCATTAGTCAATGGCCACTGGCCACTTTGTGTTTCCATTTTAACCTAAATAGCCACACATCTAACAGACTAAACTAAAATAGCCAACGTGTGTATACTATATGTATAATCTATGTATACGATCAAAAAAAGTAAATAGTGAATCCGACGGACTATTTGTGTAAAGATTCCGATCATTTTCATATTTGGACACACATGGGCCTCGTCCTCATCAAGTATGCGAGATTTGCATCTATACCCGCTTTTTGGGTCACGTTTTAACTTATACCCGCTTTGTAAAAAAAATTACAAGCGTACCTACTTTTTGCCTAAACTTCAGGCATACAGGCATAACGTAGCAAAGGCAATCACGCAAACTTCAGCATTCTAGTAGACAACTGAACTTAAGCATTCTACTAGCTGAAGTTTTGTTCTCTATTTGTTGAATTTTAGCATGTTTTAGTTGAAGTTTTGCCCTGGATTCAATAGTTTTGTCATAAAGCTATTTTTCAAAAACTTCAGCAGAAGATGCTGAAGTTATTTAGTTCATTTGTAAAAACTTCAGCACTAAATAAGCTGATATTTGCTGAACTTCAGCATGATTTGGCTGAAGTTTTTTTCTATATTTGCTTAACTTCAGCATATTTTAGCTGAATATTTGTTATGTTTGTGATGAACTTCAGGGTTGAAGTTTGTTTTGTATTTGTTGAACTTCAGCATTCTAGGAGCTGAAGTTTTTGTTTATATTTGCTGAACTTCAGCATTCTTAACTTTATTTGTTTGGAAGTTATTAGGTTGGTTGAAGTATATAAGCAGCAAACGTTAACTTCAGCAGAAAGTTCATCCCTATGAACTGAAGTTTCATAGCAGCACCAACAGCAGCAGAAGAAAGAAGAAGAAGAAGAAGAAGAAGAAGAAAACGAATGAGGAGAAGGAGGAGGAGAAAGGGGACTGAAGTTGTTTAAAAAGTGGGTACAAATTAAAAATTAAAAAAAAAATGGATATAGATTAAATGGGGGCGACCAAATAGGACGCCCCGTGCAATTTTTACATCAAGTACTTGCTACTTCATAACCCAACCAAGTAAGTTTACCTTGACCCATTATGCTGGCAAAACCAGATGGGCCAAAAATAAGACTTGTTAGCCCAACTGAAAATTGTCAGTTTAGCACCAGAATACGACAGAAATAAGGACACCATTGGGGCGGTCTTAAACTATTGACCTTTGGGTTAGATCATTTCATCAATGGGCAAATTTCTAAGGTCAAAAGTCAAAAATTTATTCAAGTTTGAAGTTTTGCCCATTGGTCGGGTGATCTGCTCCAAAGGCCGAAAGTTCAAGACCAGCTCCTTTCAAGGTCATTTTTGAACTTCACCCGTTTATTACTGACTGTTCAATGATAATCACAAATAGCCACATTTGTGGCATTATAAGCTTCCTAATCATAATGCCACCCACGTCAAAATCTTTATAGGACCTGCAAAGCACCAAAGCCAAGCCGTTATAGGCTTCCAAAAGTTGACCTCTTTTCTCAACTAACTTAAATCTTGCCTTTAATGTAATGTTCACTTTATTTTAAGAAATGAAAATAATAGTATGTACCTGTTAAACTAAGATTAATATTACTTTGTACAATATTCAAATGAATCTACACGTATTTATATTCGGATTTTATTGTCCTTTTGCTGATCAATAAGTCACTACTCTATATATTCAATTCCCTAGTTGGCAAAACATAAAAGTTGGTACAATCGACAATTTTCATAATCTTTTCTTTGTTGTAATTGATAATAGGTTAATTAGATGATATTGATGAGGACATTAGTAGAATTCGGATCCATACATAATATCTTAAATTAGGTATATAAGTGTATCAAAAAGTGTTCAGAAAACTATCAAGATATATACTCGGACAATTATATTATGTTTTTGAGTAATATATAATGTCATATACTTTTACCCTTTTCGAAATAAATGTCACCTACATTTTTTTTTCAGGCTCATAGAGTCCGTACTAAAATTCACGTACAAATCCGTAAATGATGTTAGCTTTAAGCCAAACCAATGTTTTGGACATTCTGAAAAGTGTCACATTCAACAAATTTTCTCCATGTTTTGCAAACGAAGACAAACCAAAGTTCTTTTTTTCTTTTTGTCCTTTCTGTCACCTTTTTGAAGTCATTAACATGTTAACTCTAATCATGGCCATAATTAATTAATTAATTAATTTCAACTCATTAGAAAACTACACCCTCTATTGCATCTTTGTCCTTATTATGTGGCTTCTGGTAGCATTGAAATCATAATTTGAAGGATGAATGGCCTTTTCTTGCATCTGGACAAAACTAAACAATATTGAAATAAGGTATATTGGCAGATTATAAACTAAGCAGAGTATTAAATAGTTAAAGTGTACGTCACCATTCGGCAACACTTACCTGTAAACCACGCCTTCGATCCTCTACTAAATTGCAAATTCAGAATTTAGAGTCGGTGTGTTCGAGGCCGGGTCCAACATGTTATATAGATGCGGGCAGTGGCAAATTTTAGATTTAATTTTAGTGTAAATTCTAAGTGGTCAAATATGATTATATTGGATGCTCATGGTCAATTATTTTAGTATTATTGATGAATATATAACACAATTTAACCAAAGCCAATGGGTGCTTTGGATTCACTTGAACCCATAACTTTTAGCCTAAATCTGAATTTATCAGTGTAAAAGTTATTGAAATTGTTGAAAATATTGAATTATGAACCCATAATTCAAATAACGTGATAGTTTTAGCGGTTGAACCTAATCCGGATCCCATAGAATTAATATTTTGAATTTGCTTCTGGGCGTGTTGAGATTGAGTCTTATCTTATTAATGTATACGTTTTAATTTTTTTTACGCATATACGAATTTACTTCGAGCATATAGTAATGTATAATAAGTTTAATTGAATATACAGAACCCGCCCTAAATTCGCTTCTGATGTTTCCATCTTGAACCGGTTAATTAAGCACCGATCTATTCTCATGAACATGTGCATGCTGGCTGCTGCGTTGTCTCTTTGGTTTGGTTCAATTGGTGTAATTCTTTATTTGAATTATTTTAGCTGTTTCGTCTCTCAACCGAAATAGCATCTCATGACGCAACCCTTCACACTTGCTATTCATTATTTAAACCCTTTGACCTAAAAAACATCAAACCAATTAAGAAATTAACTTATTCTCATTTTTTCAGTTTGTTGTAGTGGGAAATAGTACGATTTTTTCGAAGAAGTTAGAGTTGAGTTATAAATATCTTTTCACTTTTGAGATTATGAGTTGAGAATTTAATATTAATTGAATTTTTAGTGATTTTTCCATAAGTATTTATATTTAATGTAAAAGATGTTGGTCAGAATCAAATTTAGAGCAAATCCATTTTTTCGGCACCGGGGTTTTCGGAATTCAGTATTTTTAATGTGAAATTTACGTAAAAACTCATTATAAATATTAAATTTTAACTTATAATTTTAAAAGTAAAATGGATTAATGCTAAAAATATTAAAAATTGAACCTATCAAATTAAAAACAATTCTGAGTGAATCCATTATACTCTGTATCATTCTATGCTGCGGTGTCTCTTTAATTTAGTTCAACTACTCTCAATTTTTTATTGGATTTATAGAGCTGTTTCATACCTCAACCAAAATAGCATCTCATGACGCCATCCTTCACACTTGCCATTCACTTTTTATAAATCCATTGACTTAAAAAATATCAACCAGTTAAGAAATTAATATATTTTCCTTTTTTTTTCCAGTTTATTGAGGTGGGAAATAGTGCAGTTTTCTTGAAGAAGAGAGAGTTGAGATACAGTATTATAGATATCATTCCAGTAAAGGGATGGACTAAATAAAAAGAGGAAAACAATTGTGTTGGATTCCATGATATTTCATTTTTGGGGCCACATTACATATACTGTGCATAGAAGTGAGTGTCTGAGGGATATGGTCATTCAGTTACCTCCACCACATTTGAAGGTGCCTATTTGCCTCACATATCCAAATGATAAAAATTCACATTCGATATTTGTTGAAACTTGCACTTACATTAGTTGGTTACAGTTTAAAAAGAATATGGTTTGCTCCAAATGAGAATAAAATAAAAGGCTTGATATTAAATTACTATATTTGTGAGTGGATAAGCAAACCTCAATAACTACTGACATGTATGTTAAAGAAAAACACTCTTTATAAATAGACATCACTGGAACTTTGGCATAATCCATTCTTTAATATGTGGTGATATTATTTGCATACTCTCTCTTTCTCTGCATGCTCTCAGCTCATGTTACTTAATGTGCGCTGAACTCGTTCATCTATGGCGAGAGGGAGGGGAAGAGGATGTGCAAGGCCCAAAAAAACAATAATCACTAATATAGGAAGCCCTGTAAGCTCACGAATTCAAACAAAGGGGGATAGTAAAGAGAAAACTATACAAACACCAGAAGCATATCTAGAATCTGATACTAGGGCTCAATGGAGGAACACAGGAGGTGCGTCTAGCTCAGGAGTCTCGAAAAAGCTAGACCTAACATCACCTCCATCAGCTACAACTCGTCCAAAATTAGAGAATGCAACAAAAAAACAATCAGAGCATGCAACAGTAACTAATGAAACAGTAACAACTGTTGAGGAAGGTAGAGAAACAAGGAATCATGCACCGGCTACAACAGATGTAGATCCTAAACCATGGTCTAACCTATTTCAGAAGAACAGATCTGCAACAAATGGTATGTCTCTGCCTTATATTCCTCCACAAATTTTCAATGGCCAAATAGTTGTATAATTGGACAAAGACGAGGTTGAATCTGAGACCGAGAAGTGGAAATGTGCGCTAATTGTATACATATTGGGTGAGATTCCGGGATATAACACTATGAAACGATATATCAGTGTTATTTGGGCATATGTTAGAGAACCAGGTGTGTTTCTGCATGAGAAAGGATACTACATTATCAGATTTCACATGGAGGCTGACATGCAGGAGACCTATTATTCTGGACCTTATTCCATTAATATAGGCCTATGATTTTGAAGCCTTGGACCTCAGATTTTGATTTTAATGAGGAATTTCTCACTGAAATTCCCCTTTGGGTTAAATTCCCAAAATTACCTATGAACTGTTGGGGAGCTGATTCTCTGAGTAGAATAGCTAGTGCCATTGGGACTCCTATATTTGCTGATGAATGTACAACTAAGAAAACCAGGGTGTCTTTTGTCAGAATATTGATAAAGATTAATGTGACTATACCACTACCATATGACATCTGTGTTATGGATCCAAAGGGTAGACAATTTCTACAGGGATTCTATTATGAGTGAAAACCTGAGTTTTGTGATCAATGTCAAAAGGATTGCCACACATGTGCTCCTCATAGAGGCACAAAGAAGCAGGAACCTAATCAACCGGTCAAATAGAATGGGAAAATAAAGGAACCTAAGAAAGTGACCATGGAATGGAGAACCAAAGGCCAGGTCCAGAAAGTTGATGCCATGCCTACATTACAACATGCACCAGTTGTGCAACAGGATCAGCATCAAGCACCAACTGAGCAACATGTGACACACACTGCTTCTCCAAGTAGCAGACCAGCAACTACCTAAAGGCAAAACAACGATAGCAGTCTAATTGATGATATGCCCAAAGAATGCCATCGAGGAAAACAAGTGGAAAGTAGCCCTGAGTTTAACTTAACAAACTTTCCTATGCTGTCTATAATTAGAGTGAAGAATCCTTTTGATGTACTACCATGTGGAACTGGAGATTTGCAGCAATTACCCCTTGACAGGGAAGAAGCCATTTAACATGTTGATTAACTAGCTATACTGGAATGTGAGGGGAGCCAATAAGAGGTATAAGTAGAAAGAGTTGCATAATTACATCAGAAATAAAAATATTAAGTTAGCTGACTTGATGGAAACTAGAGTGAAAGAGCATAATTTCAAGAGAGTGATCAAAGTTATTGTACCAGACGGGAAAGTGTATACCAATTACCAATATGCTCAGAATGGTAGACTGTGGGTGGTATGGGATCCAAGGTGGTATACTGAGACTTTAATAAAAGCTAGTGCACGGTTCTTACATTACCAGCTACAGGATAACTTAGGGAAAATAGACTGCTTAATGACTGTAGTCTATGAATATAATACAGTTTAACAAAGAAGATCACTTTGGGCAGACATGCATAGTTTGGTTTCAAACATAGCCACACCTTGGATAATATGTGGAGATTTTGATGCAGTATTATATCCTCAAGATAGAGTGATGGGCTATCTTATAACATATGCAGAAACTTAGGACTTCTCTAACTGCATTCAAGCTTTGCAGCTAAATGAATTGATATGGAAGGGAAATTATTACACTTGGTCAAACAAACAATATGGACCGGATAGAATCAGTACCAGAATTGACAGAGTCTTTGGAAATTTTGAATGGATGATGCAATGGGGGCATGTGCAGACTGAATATGATCTACCCTAAGTGTCTGATCATTCACCTATGTCACTATCAATCTCCACAATTACTAGGCCTGGTAAAATTCCTTTCAGATTCCTAAATGTATGGGCACACCATAATAGTTTTTTACAATTAGTGCAGGAAGTACGGGGATCAAAATGTAAAAAATTGGAGAATGAAGAGTATTTGGCTAAAGTTGAAAGCTTTAAAGCCTAGACTCAAGGCTTTAAACAATGAGGAATTCAGAACTATTACTGCTAATATTGACAGGGCTCGAGTGGAACTTCAAGATATTCAGGAGAAGATTGTAACACAGTACAATGACTACCTACTGGACCAGGAAAAAGTTGTTCTTCACCAGTTGGATAAATGGTCTATTACAGAGGAAAGTGTCTTAAAGAAAAAGTTAAGAGCTAAGTGGATTAAACTTGGGGATTCAAATATCAAGTATTTCTCTGCTATATTGAAGGAAAGGAATCAGAAGAAGAAGATTAAAGAACTCATATCTCTAGACAGACAGAATCTAAGTGATGCTGAGAAGATCAAATATCAAATCATTGAGTTCTACAAATCCCTGATGGGATCTGCTGCCCAAACTTTGCCTGCCATCAATAGAGAGGTGATGAAACAATGGCCTACACTCTCCCAGCAGCAAAGAATTCAGTTATGTGCAGAAGTCATTGATCAAGAGATATTTAAAGGATTACAGAGTATTGGAGATGACAAGGCACCAGGGATGGATGGTTTCAATGCTTATTTTTTCAAGAATGGTTGGCAAATTATCAAGGAGGAGGTCTGTAAAGCTGCTAAAGAATTTTTTTTACCTCTGGTAGAATGTACAAGGCAATAAACTGTACTACTATCACACTGATACCTAAAGTTGATAAACCTGCCACTGTGAAAGATTTCAGACCTATTGCTTGCTGCACTTTACTCTATAAACTCATCTCTATGGTGATAGCATCAAGATTACAGAAGATTATTGCATCCATCATTAGTGCAAATCAGGCAGGTTCCATCCATGGGAGAAGAATTACAGATAACATTATCCTTGCCCATGAATTAGTCAAGTCTTATACAAGGAAGCACACCTCTGAGAGGTATATGATTAAGATTAATCTACAAAAGGCCTATGACTCAATGGAGTGGATCTTTTTGGAACAGGTAATGGATAATTTGGGATTCCCTACACAATTTATTGGATGGATTCTGGAATGTGTCAAGACAATCAACTATACCATATTGATCAATGGAAAGACTATTGTTCCTTTTGATGCAAAAAAGAGATCCCCTTTTCTATTTGCTATTATAATGAAGTACCTAAGCCGAAGTCTAAATGGATTGAAGGAAGATATAGACTTCAAATATCATCCAAAGTGTGCTAGGATGGGCATCACACACTTAAGCTTTGCTAATGATCTATTGCTATTTTCAAGGGGTGACTTAACATCAGTGATTGCCATGCATAGATGATTTAATAAATTCTCACAAACATCATGTCTACAAGCCAATATGGGAAAGAGTTCTTTGTATCTTGGAGGGGTTTCTACTGCTGAAAGAAACATAATTCTACAACGTCTGGGATATGGACAGCAGGAATTGCCTTTCAAATACTTAGGCATACCATTATCAACCAACAAGATCTCAATGATCCAGTGGAAACCTCTTATACAAAAGATAGTGACAAGAATATCTTCATGGACAACTAAGAATTTATCATATGCAGGAAGAGTGCAACTAGTACAAAGTGTGGTCTTTGGCATTCAAGCATACTGGGCTCAGTTGCTGCCATTACCTGTTAAGGTGCTGAAGATTATTGATGCAAATTGTATAAGTTATATATGTTCTGCCACCAATACCATCACTAAGAAGGCCTTGATATCTAGGGACAAAATTTGTTCTCCTAACCTTGTGGAGGCCTAAATCTAGTGAATATTTACTTGTGGAATAGAGCTAATATCACCAAAGTATGTTGGGATGTGGAAGCTAAGCAGGATAGACTGTGGATTAAATGGATTCATTCATATTACATCAATGGTCAGAAATTTCTACAAATGCCAGCTCCTAAACAAGCATGCTGGATGATTAGACAAATTTTCAACACTAGAGCAGATTAGAGTCAGGTGCAGAGGAACAACCATGAAACTAGTATGATTAGGCACATATATCTGTAGCTATTGGGACAAAGACCTCAGGTGATGTGGAGATGTTTAATGTTTCAGAACATTGCGAGGCCTAAAGCACAATTTACCGTGTGGATGTTACTACATGGAATACTTCTCACTATAGATAGGCTGCAAAAATGGGGAATGACAGTGGATACACAATGTGCACTATGCCATAACCATGAGGAAAACATGGAGCATCTATTTGTTAATTGTGAATATATCAAGAACTTGTGGAGGAAGATCATGCAATGGATGCAACATAAATATAAAACTACACATTCTTGGGATCAGTATCTTGAATGGAGTCTGCAACATGCTAAAGGCAAGACCAAAAGAGCAAAGATACTCCGGATGGTATATGCAGAAATATCACATGCCATTTGGATTGAGAGAAATCTGAGGATCTTTCAGAAAAGGGCTCAAGATTGAAATATTATTGCACGTGAAGTAGCATACATATGCAATATTAGAGCTACTACTGGAATTCAGAGATTAGTCCATAGCTATATTTTTGTTTGTGTGTATAGATTTCTTATTACATAGGTGATAGAGTTGTAATGAGATAGTTAGATGTGTAAGCGATGCTATGGATTTGTACAGTTTTATCGTTGATTAATATAAAAGTGATTAATTAACAAAAAAAATACATGGTGATATTGGTCGATCATCACTGAGAGCAAAATAGCGAACTCTGGGCTATGATAATGTGAGGAGTGTCCAAACCGAATTGAAAAATCGCATCAAATCGAAAAGTTAAACCAAATCGATTAAAAAATTCTATTAGGTTTGGTATTGAGTAAAAAAAAAAATCTGAACCAGAACGACATATAAAAATACAATTTTTATATATACTATTAAAATATTTTATAAATTTTTCTTTACAAATTTCTAGAAATATTTGTGATTCTCTTATGGGATGTTATATTTAGTTAAATATGAAGTGCTCGATATGTATTAACTTTAAATAATGGGTTGTATGATCACTTTCTTATCAAGTGTTAGTGAAATGCATCAATCTTTTTGTTCTTACATATTCATATGTCAGGATCTATTAAATTCTTAGATCTTATTTGAATTTGAAATGGTATTTCAATAATTTAAAATTAAATAATAGGTTCATGTTTATTTTAAATATAAATTATTAAGTTCGGTTAACTTTGAAAGTATACATCAACGTAAAACTTTTGTCAGACGATTAAAAAATATCTACTAAGTGTTACTAAGAAAATTCTTTCATAAGAATATTTTAATATCTCATATATTTGTCAATTTTTTAAATTTTTACTAAATAAATATTTACTTATCAAAAATTTAATAAAGTAAGATTGAAATAATATTCACAAAACAAAAAAAATCTGAAACCTCGAAAAACCCGACAAAACCGAACCAATCCAAACTGATACAGTTGGTATGATTTGGTTTTAATAAAAATCGAACCAACCCGATCCATGTACACCCTATGTGATAGCTAGTGAGCTGTGGAAATTAGTCTTACCTAGTGTTTGACCATAAATTCCCAAATTTATTTTGAAAATTCTGATTTGGGTGAAGTTTGGTTTGAAGATGAAAATGTGTTTGAACATCAGTTTTCAAAACATATTTCCCAAATTTATTTTGAAAATTCTGATTTGGGTGAAGTTTGGTTTGAAGATGAAAATGTGTTTGAACATCAGTTTTCAAAACATATTTCCCAAATTTATTTTGAAAAACATGAAACACGACTTATACCCACAAGTTCTAAAAACTATGACAAATACGCAACAGTATCATTATCAATAACATTCATTATATTATCGCAAACCATAGTCTTGAACATAAATAAATTTGGTACAAAATTATTATTTTTATAATGAACTGCATGATACACTATCAGATGACCGAGAAGACGAAGCAACATTGTTACAAGATAATAAATGGTGGGCTCTTTTATCAAATGTAAAATTTTGGAGCAATTTTTAAAAAATCTGATAGTGATATTTTGGCGCAAAACCAGCTATTGAGCTGGTTTTGGAATTTGGGATTTTTTCAAAATGTAAGCAAAATCTATGGGAAAACATGTGTTGGCCAAATAAAATCCAAATTTATTTTGACAAAATCTATGGCCAATCGGGTCCTTAGACTTAACCACCGATTGTTGTCGTTGTTGAATAAATAAATTGAACGATACATTTATTCAACTCTAACTCTATATTATGTGATGGGATCTATTATCGCTTCTGTGTTAAAACTAGAAAATCAGAAGAACTGTTAGAAGAAACAGAAAATATATAAACGATAAGAAATATTCCGAGGCCTCAATTTCCTTGTGTGTCCTTAAGGAATTTTAAGCCCCTCACAAGTTGCCAAGGTAATGGATTAAATCCTCCCAGGATGAAACGGAATAACCTTCCTGCAACAGTGGCAATACAAACTGCAGGATACCAACAAACTCAAAGAACGGAGCAAACTCACACTTANAAGCCAGACCCTGAGGAGTCCTATGGATTTTAATTCCTAGAATTACATCGACCACTCCTAAGTCTTTCATATCAAACTTACTAGCAAGCATTCGCTTAGTAGCTTGAATGTCGGCAATGTCTTTGCTCATTATTAGCATATCATCAACATATAAGCAAACAATGACTATATGATTTGGAACGTTCTTAATGTAAACACATTTATCACATTCATTAATCTTAAAGCCATTTGACAACATTGTTTGGTCAAATTTTGTGTGCCATTGCTTGGGTGCTTGNTGATTTGTTCAGGAAAAAGTGTATGTTCAGGAAGGAAAACAACGTTCAGCAAAAGCAGCATTTTTTTGGATTTCAGTTAATTCTGTTAATGAACTGACTGACATTTAATTAATTATTAAATAATTAAATAAACTTTGTCCAAAAAATAATCTCATCGATTGATCATTTGACAAATCCAAATCCAAATCCGAATCCGAATCCTAATTTTGTCAAAAAAATAATCTTATCGATCATTTGACAAATCCAAATCCGAAGCCGAAGCCGAGCCGAGCGAGCGACGACCACGGCGCGAGGATACATCCTCTTCAACTCCTTTTAAGAGATCTAAGAAGTGATCCTATATTTATACACACAAGTGTAGTTGTCTTTCACCAATGTGGTACAAAGTTCATGACAAAAGCTCACTTGATTCAAATTTTCATTTCCCTCCATTTTATTTCCCACCATTTCCCAATTCACACTCCTAGACTTNATAAACTTTGTCCAAAAAATAATCTCATCGATTGATCATTTGACAAATCCAAATCCAAATCCGAATCCGAATCCTAATTTTGTCAAAAAAATAATCTTATCGATCATTTGACAAATCCAAATCCGAAGCCGAAGCCGAGCCGAGCGAGCGACGACCACGGCGCGAGGATACATCCTCTTCAACTCCTTTTAAGAGATCTAAGAAGTGATCCTATATTTA
>ML413360.1:0-26277 GCA_005239525.1 Nicotiana knightiana
TATGGCTCAGAAGCCTTAATACCTGTGGAGATTGGCGAACCAAGCATAAGGTTCTCAATAGCCGTGGAGGGAGAAAACGACGACGAATTGAGGACCAACCTGGACCTGCTCGAACCACAGAGAGAAGCAGTATTGATATGGATGACAACTCAAAAACAAATCATAGAGCGTTATTACAACTGTAAAGCTCATCTCAGGCACTTCAAGATTGGGGACTTCGTCCTAAAAAAAGTCTTTCAATCAACGAAAGAAGTAGGTGCATGAAAGCTAAATCCAAACTGGGAAGGACCTTACAAAATCAGAGGCATAGCTGGGAAAGGCGCCTATGAGTTGGAAGCTATGGACGACAGAGTTCTACCAACAAGCTAGAACGCCATCCACCTAAAGAAGTATTACTTCTAAAGGAAAAGAATACCCCCGTCAAGTATCACACTTTCGATTTTATTTTGAACATTTAAAAAGCTTACTAACTTTTTTAGATGATAGGCATAAAGCTAACCCATCACCAGATGATGATATTAGACCTGCAAAGACGCGAGGAAATAACACAATTCCCGGTCTAGGGTTACACTTTTTGATGGACGTTTTAAAAGGGTTAAGCAGTCATCATCTAAAAAACTATACACCTTCGAGTCTGGAATATTTTTCCTTTTCAGGAAAAGGACCACAAGGAAGGAATAATCAAGTGCTTGAGATTTTATTCTTCAAAGCTCAAACACTTGGGGGACTATACAATATGGAAGGGTAAGAAAAAGCAAAGAAGACTATCAGAAAGTCAAAAGCTCGAGCCTGAAGACCCATCTACCCAACGAGACAAGTGACACGAGCAGAATCGAAAGAAATCAAAAGAGCCATCCAAATACAAAGCCTAATGCAAAAAGCAAAAACCTTCGAATATGTTCTGGTTGAAAGGCTAAATATTAGTCACGAGAAAGAAATGTACATCTTTATACTTATTCAAAGCTGTTGTAACAAAAACGGTTAAGGGTAAAAGATCATCATCAATGTACTCATTCAAAAAACTGTTCTCAAATAAATTAAGTATGGATGAAAGATCTAAATCCTTGTATTTGTTCAAGAAACTGTTATAAAATAAAAACAGTTACGAATAAGAAAATATTTCCCTCGTACTTATTAGAAAACTGTTTCCAAACAGTTGCAGGTAAAAACCCCAATCTTTATAAAAATTGTTATTAGTAAAAAACAGTTGTATCCTTGTATTAATATCGAAAAACTGTTACATATGAAAAACAGTTACGAAATACAAGAGTACATCAAATCTATTAAACAAAAATTGTTGCAAACATGAGTTTTAGACGATAACCAAACACATGTAAAATGTCATGGAAGTTCAAAAAAAAGACTTTCCTTGGAAACATTCTTAAACATGTGTAAAATTCCTATCACTTTATTGCATTATCATGAAGTTGAGACGTCTTCTTCATGTCAATTATAAAGGGCCCGCTTCCATAAACTATACCTATTACAAAAAGGTACACATTTAATATGACACCATGCCTATTATAAAAAGGTATGAGTAGTCTAAAGCATTTCACATGCATAGCTCGGAGGTGAAACTAAAACCTAAAAAAATGAAGCATGCAAAAGACTTAAAGAGTGAAATAGAAACTCAACAAAATTCGAACTAACATTAATATATTAAAATGGCTAAAACTAAGTATTAACTTATATATAGCCGTATAAAATTTTTATATACATTATGGTGCCCCTAAGTTGTCATTTGGGGACTTTAAAGAAATCCAAATTTACCCCCGATGGGACTGGGGGTAACTACCAATTGATACAAAGAGGAAAAAAAGGGGGGGGGGGGAGGAACCAACTAAATTTCTTCAAGAGAGGGGTTGACTTCACTGGCAGAAGGAGCGGGAGCAACTAGGGATGAAGAAGCATGAGCGGCTGGAATCTCACCATCAGGTGAAGAGAGGTTATGACCTTGTTGAGCCTTCTCCATGGCTTCCTTAGTTTTAGCTATTTCAGCACTAAGGTCAAAACCCTCTTGACTCATTTCCATCAATGTGTCAAGGCGAGAATTCATGTACGCCTAACTCACATCGACAACAGCCACCTCTTCAAGATCTTCATAATCCTTTGCCCATACTTGAAGCTCAGCTCTCAATCCGTCCTTCTCCGCTTCCGCAGCTTCATGGGCGGCCCTTAACAGTACAATCTACTCCTCTAAAGTTTGAGCTTTGTCTAAAGCCTTAAGAAGGTCTTCTTGAGTACGAGTGAGTGATTGCACGAGCTCGCCTTAGTGTTCCTTCTTCTGCCCCAATAAGTTTTTCACGTCTCTAATCTCCTTTGAGGCACGGGACAGCTGCTCAGCGAACGAAGACTCCAGAACATTCTTGTCTTTATCATCCTGACTGGAAGAAGCCTTCCTACTGCCAGTTCTGCTGCCATGAGTCTCATTTGCCGCTTCAAGGTACTCCTTTCCTCTTCTAAAGCATCCATGTCAATCCTTAGGCTATCATACAGTGCTTTCCAATTATCAACATCGGCCTGCAACTCTTTTGTCTCCTGGTCCGTTTTTGAAATCCTCTTCATAAGCTCCATGCCTATAAGGTTAATCTACAAGAAATAAACCAGTCAGATATTATAAATTTCATATAGGAAAATGAAAGAGGATAACTTGCATTATACCTTCAAAGAAGTATGCATGACCTCATTGGCCCATGTAAGAGCACTGTGGCTGGCCAGCTTTGTTCTCTCATAGGGACCTATCAAAGGCTTGAGCCATACTTCGGGCTCACCCGTTTTATTGAAAAGATTCCCCTCAGCTGGAACCTCTATTACCACCTGCCGCATCTCTCTGCTGGAAGACCCTACTTCCCTAACGGAAGGCATGGAAGCAGGCAGAGATGGAACAACAACAGGCACAGAGGGTTGAAGAGCTGGAGAGGCCACGGGCAAAGCAGCAGGGATGGAGGGTTGAAGAGACGAGGAAGCTACGGGCAAAACAACAGAAATAGCCAAAGGAACAGACTAGACAGCTTCTCTCAAAGAAGCAGGAAAGAAAACAGCCAAAGGGACATCGTTAGGAGCAAGATCAACACCCTCATGAATAGGGAAAAGTGAAACATCATCAAGGACAGAGGGCTCAATCACAGACACGGAAGGCAAGGTTAAGGGTGTAAGCTCATCATCTGAAACCACCCACCTTCTCTGTGGCATGTGCACTAAAGCACCTTCTTCTTCTTCTTCTACGAAACGAGACTCACCAATCTTCCTCTTCGAGGAAGATGAACCAACAATAATTTCTTGGCCCTGAGCCAAAGACATCTTCGGTATAGATGAAGCAGACACCCCACGAGCGGAGAACCCTATTAAAAAGGAAAAAGTTAAACGACAAAGAAATAAGAGATTCGACTAAAGAAAGAAGCAAGAACAAGAGCTTCACTTATTGTGGGTCTTTACATGCCAACCATACCTCCCAGAGAGGTACTTCCAAGATCTCTCTTCTAAAGGAGCAACGGATAATAATTTTTCTACCCAATCACGAATACTGGAGACATTCTCAATAGTATTCATGATTGCTGAAAGAAAAAAAAATAGACACGGTGGTAATAAAACATCTCAAGTCAAAACAAGAAAAAGTAAATGTGAGCTAAAGCATACTCACGTGCGCGATTCCACTTCTCAGGGAAGGAAAGATTTTATTCACCCACTAAACCAACAGTGGGTACAGCAACATACTGGAGGTACCAAACCCTAGCCTTATCATCTCCAGGGGTTACTAGCACTCTTTTGCTTCTAGCAGTCAGAGTAAAAACCCCTTCACGAAATAAGGTAGGAGAGTAGAGGTGAATAGGATGGTTGAAGGTAAAAGGAACCGAGGCTAAAGAAGCCAAACTCCTTTGACATACGACAACTCTCCACACAAGCGGACCAACTTGTCATAAGCAGATATTGAAAAAATGATAGAACTCAATTATGGCTAGGTCAATAGAGGGTCTAAACCCTAGAGTGAAAGGGTACGTATAAACAAAAGAATATCCTGTCTTGTAAGACTTTATTCTTTGATTACTATTCGGAATATAGACAAGGAAGTCAGACCTCCAAAAGCACTCCCTACGAACAAGGGAAATTTGACTCTCAGTTATAAGGGTTGAATATCTTTCGACACTTTCAAGAGAAGAAGATTGGTATACAAGAACTTGACTATCCCTAGCAAAAACAAACTCAGCAGGGACAATTTCATCGACTCCAGGTTCACGAAGGCGTTCGCCTCTACCTCTAGACAAAGACCGAGAAACCCTAAACCTTGGAGAAACTAGAGATCTAGTGGAAGGAGAAGGAACTATCTGAGAAGAAGAAGAGCCCCTCGAAGGAGTGGATCCTAGACTTCTAAGTTTACCACCCTTCCGACTCCTAGTCGGAGCAGAAGATGGCGCTAAACTTTCAATATCTATTACTCCCTGAGGTTGGTTTGAAGAAAACATGTTTACAAAAGCAAGAAGAAAGTTCTTTACAAAAGCCAAAGTTAGAAAAGTGTTTCGTGGAATCAAAGAAAAGAAGAAAGGTATTTATACTTGAGGACAACCGTCAAACAATCGAGTAAATGCAGAACCAATCCGAAAAGGACACGTGGTATGAACATTAGATGGAAGTGACAAACGATGCCTATGGTGCAGAGAAGGATACAATGATTCGAGGAAAAGCGGCGGCAAAATATTCCTGCCATAAATGAATATCCACTTACCAAATATTAATCGTTAAATATATGGTAAGTGGGGGGACTATCTGTATTGGTAAAAAAGAGTTTCACACGTAAGCCAGCTTTTGACAACTCAGCCAGTCACGTGGACACAGGAAAACGCGATAGCTGGATGTGATTCTTTGAAAAGGTACGGAACAAAGAGGAACGATTCAGTAAACCCTCGAGATACTCAGCCACAAAAAACTCAACCTGATCAAAACAGGGGAGAGGCACGGTTAGAATGAATCTAGACAAAGCTACGGGCAGATTCAAAGACTCAATTGATTACTTGAACGTTATGTAACCGTACCCCAATTACCATTATCCTTTGTAACGCCTCATTAATGTCATAATTAGTCATTAATGATCAACCATAGCAAGAGTTGTACGTTATAAGAATCTCCTATATAAGGGAAAGGAATACATAAAGGCATCTGATTCTCGAATATAATTGACGTCGCTTTTCTATATTTTTGCAATATTGTATGTTATTCATTTTTCTTCATTTCCTTGATTATCAGTAACCCGTGTTCATCTTAAAAATAAGCTTTAGTCAAAGGGTCTAATTCTTTGGTTAAACAAGTAGCATCAGCCTCATTGCCCGGTATGGTTTGATAGTGGTATAAGGATTTCCGTGTAGGTGGTCTGCTTACTGTGCTATTTCAATGCTTCGGGGTAGAAGATGTTGAAGGAACATGTGTGGAAATAGAAACAATTAATGATAGAGCGAAAGTTGCTTCTGATTTGATTTCGCCTGAAACGAATCCCTCGCTTTGATAAGAAACATCTGAGTAAACAACCTTTGAGCTGAGGTAATATTCTATCTTTAGGGTTAGCATGCCGTAAATGTCACCCAACATTATATATCATGAATCACCATATTAAGCAAAATTTTCTTCTTTATACTCTCCATCTCTCTATACATAGAGAATATGTGTTTTTAGTGTGAGAGAAATATGTTAGAACGAAAAAACTGTAACGATTTATTTTACTGAATGATTATTTATAAGGAGAAGTAAATTTTTTTGATGGGAGCGAGGCTGCCCATCATGAAAATGGCACTTTATCTTTTGAAAATTTACAAGAAATATGGGAGGGAGAAGAAACAAAGAAGAAAGGCAAAATAAAATAATAGAAGCGAATATTTAATATTGGCTAAGGGATGAAAAAAATCAAAATCTATATAAAGCGGACCAAATTGGGTAAGAATATAAAATATGAGCCAATTTTGGTAGCGTTGTTGTCCCAACAAATAAAGTGAGTAACTTTTTCTTTTTTTCTTCGATAGGGGTGCCCAATGTGGCAGTGATGGGTTCGTCGTTCCAAATTTTAGTATTTTAATTTGAATTAGCAAATTTAGTCCAAAGTCGGTTGAATGAACATTTAATTCTTTTAGTATCTATGCGAATTGTCAAAGTATGGTCAAATCTATAACAACCTCGTTTATTCCGATATTTTTTTGTTTCTATAATGAAGTGTTATTATAGAAGATATATATTATAACATAATATAAAAATTGATTCCGAGAAAATTTTAGCTTTTTATAGTGAATAGTTGTTATTATTCAAGGGGAAATACCATGGTGTATGTTATTCGCTGATGACATAGTCCTGATTGATGAGACACAAGACGCTGTTAACGAGAGGTTGGAGGTTTGGTGGCAGGCTCTCGAGTCTAAAGGTTTCAAGTTGAGCAGGACTAAGACAGAGTACCTGGAGTGCAAGTTCAGCGCCGAGTCGAGGGAAGTAGGCATGGACGTGAGTCTTGGATCACAGGTCATCCCCAAGATAGGTAATTTCAAGTACCTTGGATCGGTTATACAAGGGGACAACGAGATCGACGAGGACGTCACTCATCGTATAGGGGTGAGGTGGATGAAATGGAGGCTACCATCTGGAGTCTTGTGTGACAAGAAAGTGCCACTGATACTCAAAGGTAAGTTTTATAGAGCGGTGGTTAGATCGGTCATGTTGTATAGGGCAGAGTGTTGGTCGGTTAAGAACTCTCATGTCCAGAAGATGAAGGTAGTCGAGATGAGGATGTTGAGGTGGATGTGCAGGCACACTAGGATGGATAAGATTAGGAATGAAGTTATTCGGGATAAGGTGGGCGTGGTCCTTGTGGATGACAAGATGCGGGAGGCGAGACTCAGATGGTTCGGGCATGTGCTGAGGAGAAGCCTTGATGCTCCGGTGAGGAGGTGTGAGCGGTTGGATTTGGTGGGTACGGGAAGAGGTAGAGGACGACCTAAGAAGTATTGGAGAGAGGTGATTAGGCAGGACATGACACGATTCCAGATTTCCGAGGACATGGCCCTTAATAGGAAGGTCTGAAGGTCGAGCATTAGGGTTGTAGGCTAGGGGGTAGTCGAGCTTCTCCTTCTTCATATAGGGGGTGAAGCGAGTTTGATAAGGTTGATCTTAGACGGATTGTGGTTAATGTAAATTCCACACTATTTGTATTGTTTTCATAGCTCCAGACCTTATTTGCTGGCTATTGTTATTGCATGTCATCGATTTTATGTTTTTAATGATATTGTTACTATTTCTATGGTTTTTGTCGACGATACTAATGAATTGTCTCTTCTTATTTTATTTTCATCTTCCTGAATCGAAGGTCTATCGGAAATAACCTCTCTGTCCTATCGAGGTAGGGGTAAGGTCTGTGTACACATTACCCTCCCCAGATCCCACTTTGTGAGATCTTACTGGGTCGTTGTTGTTGTTATTGTATAGTGAATGGTTGTTATATAGAGATGTTGTTATAGATAAATTTTACTGTAACTTTTTCATATTACCCAAAAAAACTTCTTTTGTTTTTGTTTCCTTTTTATTTTCTTGCGGAACCATTGCTAAGAAACATCACAAAATTATACTTGTGAATAACTACATTTGTCAATGGTTCAGTTCGGCCGGTTATTTTATAAAATTTATACCATACTAATTTTTCGGTTATTCTATTATGAATAACCAGAATTAGACTTTTTGAAACTGTCCCAATCAGGTCGGTTTATCTTTGATACAGTACGGTTCGGTTAATTATGGGTATCTTTTTAAATGTCATGTAAAAATCACTAGTAGAAGTAGAATGTGATAACAAAAATACATTTATAGGACTTTGCAAACATGAAAAATGGCCATAATATAGATCCTTAAACTATTCTATAGCAACGTAAAAGAAACTAAGCAAAGACAAAGAAAATATAAATCGCATGACTGGAAAGATACTAACCAAGCTGGGACTAAAGAATAAAGTATATAGAAGATTAAATATTCAAAAAAGATATATCTAAATCATACAAAAGGAATCGTATAATATTGTTGTTTGCTACTCATAATCGCCAAAATACCTTGTGTCTTGCTAATGAATATGCTGAAAATAATTTAATTTCAATAGGAGTAGGATAATAGGTTTGCGAATTAGGATTTAAGTTTAATTACTTGTTGACTTGTAACAGTTTTCATTATTCTAAGGCCCAAGGAAAAATTGTAATGATTATTATTTTTAAACTTAATATACAAATATTTTTTCATATGTAAATTTATTCAGTACGGTTCAGTATGTTTTGGGTTTATTTTCATATAATTTAAAACTTAACCTAATTATCGATACAGTTATAAATTTATATAAAAAATCTACGATTTTATTAAATGAAACTTAAAAGTCTGTTCGATACGATATCATTTGGTCAATATAATCGATTTTTAAATATCTATTGGCACTCTTGTGAATAACTATTTTTAAGTCACATATACAACTTAATATTCATTATGTTGGTATACACGATAAATTTGGATATTATAATACAATGAAGGATTATAAAGAGGGTTATTATACATTATTAGTATATGCTTCATTTGAGGAAAATTAAATTCCCGTTTGGATATGGATTTTAGCTACTTTTTTAAAGAAGCAATTATTTGTTTATGAAATTTGATCGGTTTTGAAAAAAAAATGCGAAGAAAAATTTTCAAGTTCCAAAAACTGGGTTGGGCTAGTTTGTGAAAATTTTCTTCCACTCACAAAATTTTAATATTTTTACAAATAAAATACATGTCCAAATGCTAGCTAAAGGTGGTGCTAAATTTGTAACAAAAACAACTTTTGCATAAATGTATATTATAATCTATAATAATTACTTACATGAATATAAGATACTAAATAAGTTAACGAGTATGCGCAAAACAATAAGATAATTCATGTAAAGGTCTGATATACAAGGAAATAGCCGTAAATATTTATAAAAATAATTTGTTTAAGCAAATTACAAATAATTAATAGTAGTAAGAGATATGAGTGAGAATGAGTGAGCATAAAAGGAGATTGTAAACAAAAGAACCTTTATGTTGTTAGATGATTCATGATTGTACATTTGTTTCTATTGATTTGTTTTCTTTTCCCTAACTCCATTCTAGATCTTATAAACCAGACAACTCCGACTGTCAAACTATTGCTTCATTTGTCTTTTGTTTTTCTATCACTTATTTCATATAATCAGTAAAAATAAATTAGAACTCTTAATTCACTGTGATCCGTCTGTAAGTTGAAAGAACACTTGTTTCTTCCATTTAGAATTTGTTTTTTTCTTCCCGAGCTATACTGGTAAAGTTACAAGTACAATTGAGAAAAAAAACTCAACATGAATATTTAAACTCATTACAATAGAGTTTTCATTGATCCAGCCATAACGTATGAATTAATAGAGGTAGAGACTCTTTATCCAGTAGTAATTATTGAACATCACTGAAATATCATTAATTTTGTTGTAGTGCCATAAACTTTACGATAATTTTGTTATTATATTGTTGATGTTACGATTCGAAAGCCACTATGTAATTGCAATTGATGTAATTATTAAGGTAATAATTATACAACCTAGTAATAATACAATATTATAATTATGGTGACCTGTTTGTTTGTCATAATGTAATTATATATGTACTATATAATTGCACAAATATAATTACACAGTTAAATTAAAATTTTAATATAATGTTAATTATAAAAAATTAAAAGTTAAAATTTAACAAATATATACTTTTGTAATTGATAGTATTAAGTTTGACATTTAAGACGCATATTGTTTCTTGAAAATATTACGAATCATATATCTGCAACTAATATTATAAAATTAATTGACATATATTTTACCAATTAATAATGTTTTACCTTAATTAATTATTAAAACTAAAATTACATATTTTGTAAGAACAACATTGCCACGACCCCAAATCTACACAGGCCGTGATGGTGCCAATCGTGATACTAGGCTAGCCAATTTACTGAACATAATACAACGAACTTTCCATTTTAATCAATAACGCGATTTATCAAAAATCTTCCACTCTTAATATTTCACAAATGCGGACAATCAATGGAAACATCTAAATAATATCCCCAAAACCTGGAGTCAGCCATCATGAGCAACTAAATAGAACACAGTAACTGACACGATTTCCTTAATACACCAAGTCTAGGAAAAATGTAAATAGCGATAAAATGAGAAGGAGAACGGTGGGGCTGCGAACGTCGTGCAGCTACCTCACAGTCTCCAACAAACTCCATTGAGAATAATCAAACCTCACCCGATCTGGGCACCTGGATCTGTACACAAGGTGCAGGGAGTAACGTGAGTACACCAACTCAGTAAGTAACAAATATAAATAAGGACTTGAGTGCAGTGACTAACTTTTAAAATCATGTAAATTCATATAATAAACATCAGTGGAAATCAATAAAACAAGTCAAGGAGCTATGTCCCGAAAGTTTCATAAAACTCTAGTTTTCCCTTTCCAAATTTCATATAAAACATTGGTTCAACATTTATCGCTAGAGGCAAAAATGAAAAGAAGAGTGAAAACAGTGGTTTCATAGAAAATAAGCCCCTCGAGCACAGTGTCATTCGCAATATAAAGCCTCTCGGGCAAGCCTCTCAGTCACTTGTGACTCATCTCTCGCCAATCAACACTCACATTCAGCACTCACGCTCAATAGGTTCCATATAATAACCGCTGCGACGTGCAGCCCGATCCATTTATATGTATATAATGTTGCGGCGTGCATCCCGATCCATAAATAGTCGACTGCGCTCACTGGAGGTGTACAGACTCTGGAGGGGCTCTTTCATCCCAAAAGCTATATCGCTGCGGCGTGTAGCCCGATCCAATATAAATACCGCTGCGGCGTGCAACCCGACCCAATATATCTCTCGCTGCAGCGTGCAGCCCGATCCAATATATATCTCGCTGCGGCATGCAGCCCGACCCAATGTATATCTCGGTGCGGTGTGCAGCCCGATCCAATATATATCTTGCTGCGGTGTGCAACCCGATTCAATATATATGTGTATATGTATATAACGCTGCGGCGTGCAACCCGATCCATCACTATCCTCACAATCCGGCTCTCGGCCCCACTCAGTTATCACCCTCACAAGCCACTCGGGCTACTCACCATAATTCACGGGGACTCAACCCAAAAATATCTTTCATTTGTTTAAAAACAGGGTGATAAACAGAAATGAATAATGAACAAGTATAAATCATGACTGAGATTATATTTCTATCAAAACAATGTGAGAATAGTAGTAAAACTCCCCTGAGGGTTCAAACAGGTCGGCACAAGGCCCAAAACATGGCATACAACCCCAAACATAGTATAAATCTCTCAAATACGGAATATCATATGATTTCAAATCAAATACGCGACTTAGTAGTCGCAATGGGACGGACCAAGTCACAATCCCTACCAGTGCACGCCCACACGCCCATCACATAGCATGCACGTCACCTCATTTATCAAAACAATACGAAATACCGAGGTTTCATACCCTTAGGTCTAGATTTACGTTCGTTACTTACCTCAAATCGGAAGAAAACTACTCTGCGATGCCTTTGCCCCTCGACTCGGACTCAACGCGCCCCAAATCTATTCAAAATAGATTTATATCATCAAAATATGCTAAAGGAACAAAGCCCACTCGAAAATAACCAATTTACATCAAAAATCCCGAAATTGGCCAAACCCGAACCCCGGGCCCATGTCTCAGATTCTGATAAAAATCACAAAACTAGAATCCTTACGCTTTCACAAGTTCATGCATACCAAATACATCAAAATCTGACCCCAAATGGCCCATTAACTCCCCAATTTTATACTTTCAAATTTCAAGCCCTAATCTCCCAAATCTAGTCATAAATTTCCATAAATTTCACCTTTAATCAGTCAAATAACACCATAAAAATGAGTTTTAGGTCCAAAAATCTTACCTCCACGAAGTTCCCTTGATTTCCTTCTTCAAATCGCTCCCAAAAGCTCCAACCCGTATGAGAACTTTGATGAAATAAGCCAAAATTCGCGAAGGCTACTATTTATATGCTCTGCCCAGCTAAATCGCACCTGCGGTCACATACGCTGCACCTGCGCGACCGCTTCTGCGCTCCACTCAACCGCACCTGCGGTTTCCACTTAAGCACCCAAGACTGCATCTGCACCCCAAGCACCACACCTGCGGCCCCGCAGATGCGTCCAAATCACCGCATCTGCGGTTTTCACCTCATGGCCAATTTCCGCTTCTACGATGCCTAATTCGCACCTGCGGCCACCCCTCCGCATCTGCGGAATCACAGGACAATTCACACTAGCAACACTCTAAGGCCAAAAACTCCCCCGTCAATCATTCGAACTCATCTCGAGGCCCTCGGGACCTCAACCAATGGTACCCACAAGTCATAAATGATCACCTGAACTTAGTCGAACCTTCGGGACACCCAAAACAACATCAAAACACTGAATTAGTCCAAAATTCCAGCCTAAGGATTTCCAAACTTTTGAAATCCGCTAACGATGCCGAAACCACTCAAATCGCGTCCGAAACACCTGAAATTTTTGCACATATATCCCAAATGACCCTACGAACCTGTTCCAACTTCCAAAATTCCATTCCGACCCCGATAGCTAATTTTCCACTGCCGACCGGAAATCGCCAAAAATCCACTTTCGCCAATTCAAGCCTAATTCTACTTCGGACCTCCGAATGACATTCCGAACGCACTCCTAAGTCCCAAATCACCTAATGAAGCTATCTGAGCCACAAAAACCATATTCCGAGATCATTTACCTATGAGTCAACTCCTGGTTGACTTTTTCCAACTAAATCACCAACCTAAGAGACTAAGTCTCTCATTTCTCATCACAACCACTCCGAACCCGATCCAATCAACCCAACGCCACACAAAAGAGCTGAACCATACAAGAATGAAGCAGAAATGGGAAAAATAGGGCTAAACTCTCGGAAGGACCGGCCGGGTCGTTACATTCTCCCCCACTTAAACATACGTTCGTCCTCGAACGTGCCAAGAGTTGTTCTAAAAGCCATCAAAATCGCCGAATATCCTGACCACGCACATACCAGGGGTGATCCCACGTCACCCTATCCCAGGTCCAATAGCACAACATAGTTGAAATTTCATAATCCAACCTAACCCATAAACCTTAGAACCAAATTTCCACTTCTGAAATAACTTTTAGGATCAAAGTCCCACATCTATAAACTGAATAAGTCTGAACACGTAGTATCAAGACATATCCATAACCCAAGATGTAATCACATGAAATACCACATGTCTTAAACACTCATAGCGATAACTCCTAATCACAATAGCTGCTCAAAATGACCCCATACCGGTAAATAACCTCTTATCAAGCAAAGCCTCGTTTTAACATTTTCATATATAGCCAATGATAAAAGAAACACTAGAAACTAGCAACTATTCGTCAGATCAACAAGTGATGGAACTCTCGCTCTTCGACAGGAAGTATAGCAAAATTTCTAAGCCGATTAACATCAACATCCTCCCACACATACCACGACTAGACCCGATACCACTCATTCTAGTTTCGACGACCTCTTCTCATCTACCACAACCACTCTAGTGACGTGACACATCAATACAGCTGAAAGCCACAACCCGTGCAGTCCGTGCACAAATATACAACATCCTAAATGTACTCAAATCATGGAAAAAAGTGACTCCACTGCGAGAGTTGTACCGCAAGTTCACCAGTATCACCACAACACAATGCTGAGAAACCATCACACATCGTAGAACCAGAACACACGAATCTAACTCGAAGGATCATACCTCCACAAAACTTCGTTGCCATGAGCGACCCCATCCCAACACTGGTCCACATGAAATACTTCAAGCCACCTTGCTCAAAATCAATAACCAGGCGCAATTTGACATCAAGTACTCAAAGTGCATTTCCATAACCACGGGGAATCGGACAATACCATGCCACACGAACCCGAAAGCACATAACCAATACGTCTCAATCTCGCAATACCCGACTACTTTCCTTCCTCAAATCCCACTATAAAGGCCAAATAGATCCGCACTGTATGTGTATATAACCAACAATCACAACTCCTCGCAACACCGAAGGGTAACTCATAGATCACTCCAGAACACGAATAAACTCAATGAAAATTGAATGGTACATCCCTCAACAATAGCAATTCGGAGACAAAAATTTTGAGTCGGTGCAGAACACACACCTATTCTGGCCTACCAATGCACCCTAAGTCAACTTTGGACACCCGCAACAGATAGATAACTCTCAGAAAGTTCACAATGACGAAATCATGGCACATACTAACATCTGACTAGCTTGGCTCAAATCTTCATAGTCCACATCCACAGAATAACCTGTCTATGAGAACTCTCAGTCTCGAAGTCCATGAAGCGCACGAATCACCCTATATGATCCCAACTCCATCGCTCGAATATGAAACACACTTCTAATACTCAATCATTCCACTAGAAATACCCCTATAACTCGTCTGTACCACCAAAAAACCTTGAACATCAGCAGTTGATCCAACAAGAGAGCACCGCGATACTAATGAAGTACCCTTAACTCAAACACATTACCTTTTCTGAAACGTATACCCTCATAAAGTTGCACCAATTAGTGATATCATTTACCTAGTCATCTGAAGTTGTCCATGCTGCCCAAGAATTTATGACCTTCCTTTCAGAACTGACCCGCGACCTCACATATGCAAATCTCAACCCTAAACAACATACCGCACACACCATGCCATCCTATGATAAATATGAGAACTTCCTAATCTCTTCCGAGCCACAAGCAACTACGTACTCAACCAGCTAAGAACTTTCCATTTGATCCCATCTAGAAGTAAAATCACTATACATCGCATGTCTCTCATGCCAGAAGAAAATATACATCTCTAACCGAGGTAGAAACCATCCAGGACTCTCCGAATCCCATTTGCACAAAATCAAACCGTCAGGACTGAATCCTTCTAGTTCAACCAACCTATGCAGGTTGTCAAAACCCAAGAGCATTGCCCCGAATCACACGTAGAACCTTACCACCTCATAAGCACCCAAAGAATCGATCTTACTCATTACCATGCCTATCCAATATACTACCAAACTATCCAATTTCTTCAAGCTCCTTCTGAATTACCTTCTAATTGATTCTTCTCTTTGTCATAGTACCAAAATCCTCAACCAACAATCACCACGCGAGACCCTAGCATAGAACCACATCGTCCTAAGGCTCATAAGCCGTTGGATATCTCTTAAGCACCCCAAATGTACCACATCTCAAATACTCACTCTAAAGAGGCTTTCTATGAATTTAAACTATTCTTCCCCTTTTATGATACCGAAATGTAGGTTCCATAATAATATAGAAATGCCACAAGTCTTGTCACCTTCCAATGTAAATCTCAGTGTCTAGCCAAACACACATCTTAAAGATTCCCAATTATTATATATAAATCTTGAATCCATCAGAACCATTCTCGAGAGCCATCCACTCTACACAAATCTCAATTAAACTGATCAAACAGATCGAACGGTCTGTGCCCCCATTAACACATCAACACCCAAAGGAGTAACCCACAACTCTAAACAACCAAGCAAGTTCCTACGCTACACACACTACACCTTTTACAAATACAACTCAATCATTCAATAGAACCTATTTTTTCCACAGAGTAAATACAACCTGCACCCAAAAATTTCCATTACTCGAGTCATTCTCAAACTCCACCTCTGTAGATCACAACTGATTCACCAGTATACCTCGAATAGAATCCAATACATCACGTAATCGTGCAACCAATTAATCATTAGCAGAATCCCCCACTTGGCTCAAAGCCATAGATCAAGACAACAATAACTCATAATGCCCATATGCTATCACCGCCACTATACCACAGTGAGATTCAACTAAATCCTTCATATGCTCATATATCACAAATCATCTAATATCTCCAATCATATGCAAATCTCGCATTCCCATTGGAATAGACGTGCCAACTTCCACAAGCGATCTAAACATAAATTGCAACATATATCAATTACTGGTAAAAGAGGACTTGCTACAAAACCACCTAAGGATCACACGGTCTCAGGACATCCCGCGGGAACTAGTCCCGCCTGCTTAGCCTCAAAATGATCTCTTTCTATACCCTTCCAGAAATTATAGCTGTTACGCAATCATTTTATCCTTCTGCATTTAAACACAACCAACGCCTACCCTCGAGGCATCACAACACGCAGTATAAGAACCTGAAGCTGATGGCAGAACTAACATTGGAGTTGTGGTCTCTCCCGACACTCGTCTGACCACTTGTATACCTTTATTGGACACCACGTGCCCTAAGAATGCTACCGAACTGAGCCAAAATTCACACTTGGAGGACTTCACATAAAGCTCCTCCTCCCTCAATCTCTATAATACCATCCTCAATGCCGAGCATGATCCTCCTGGCTATGAGAGTACACCAGGATGTCATCAATGAACACAATAACAAAACGATCCAAATACGGCTGAAATATGTTTTTCATCAAATGCATGAATGCCGTTGGGGCATTGGTCAGCCCAAAAGACATCACCAGTAACTCATAACACAACAAAAAGATCCACTTTACTCCACAGCTGAACAACATGAGAGGTCCTTCAATACACTCACAACTTGAGGCCATATGCCTACTCAAAACAGAAGTCAAACACTCAATAGTTCTTGCTACATCCCCAGCCAATCCTTTTATCACAATCAAACAATCTGAACACACCTCACCATCAAATCACACTCGCCACATAGTCATCCAGTCACAAAAATCCCACCAATAAGGACACGAACGTACATATAAGTCCCAAATGCATATGCTCACACAACCGAAATCTCAGCACTCAAGCCACAGACAAAACCCGGCCTCAAGTCTTCCAGACTGGCCCATTATCAACATGCTAAAAAAATCACATCTCATCCATAGAAATCACAAGTCGTCGATACACGACTGATACCGAGCGCTCACGTGCGCATTCAAATACATGAAAGGAATTCAAAGAGTTACGCTTTTAGATGAATAAATGGATTCGCACGACAAGAATTCAAGAATGTGAGATTTTTCCTAAGGGTTCTGCAGCCTCTCGAAGATAAGTACAGACGTCTCTGTATCGATCCTCAAGACTCTACTGAACCTGTTCATGACCTGGTGAGTCCTATGTAACCTAGACTCTGATACCAACTTGTCACGACCCCAAATATACACAGGCCGTGATGGCGCCCATCGTGACTCTAGGCTAGCCAATTTACTGAACATAATACAAGGAACTTTCCATTTTAATCAATAACGCGATTTATCAAAAATCTTTCACTCTTAATATTTCACAAATGCGGATAATCAATGAGAACTTCTGAATACTATCCCCAAAACCCGGAGTCAGCCGTCATGAGCAACTAAATAGAACACAATAACTGACACGATTTCCTTAATACACCAAGTCTAGGAAAAATGTAAATAGCGACAAAACGAGAAGGAAAAGGGTGGGGCTGTGAACGTCGTGCAACTACCTCACAGTCTCCGACAAGCTCCACTGAGAATAATCAAACCTCACCCGATCCGGGCACCTGGATCTGTACACAAGGTGAAGGGAGGAACGTGAGTACACCAACTCAGTAAGTAACTAATATAAATAAGGAATTGAGTGCAGTGACGAGAATTTAAAATCATGTAATTTCATATAATAAACATCAGTAGAAATTAATAAATCAAGTCAGGGAGCTACGTTCCGAAAGTTTCATAAAACTCCAGTTTTCCCTTTCCAAATTTCATATAAAACATTGGTTCAACATTTATCATTTAGAGGCAAAATGAAAAGAAGAGTGAAAACAGTGGTTTCATAGCAAATAAGCCCCTCGGGCACAGTGTCACTCGCAATATAAAGCCTCTCAGTCACTCGTGACTCATCTCTTGTCAATCAACACACAAACTCAGCACTCACGCTCAATAGGTGCCATATAATAACCGTTGCGGCATGCAACCCGATCCATATATATGTATATAACGTTGCGGCGTGCAGCCCGATCCATAAATAGTCGACTGCATTCACTGGGGGTGTACAGACTCCGGAGGGGTTCCTTCAGCCCAAGCGCTATATCGCTGCGGCGTGCAGCCTGATCCAATATAAATACCGCTATGGCGTGTAACCCGATCCAATATATATCTCGCTGCGGCGTGCAGCCCGACCTAATATATCTCTCGCTGCGGCGTGCAGCCCGATCCAATATATATCTCGCTGCGACGTGCAACCCGATTCAATATATATATGTGTATATGTATATAACGCTACGGCGTGCAGCCCGATCCATCACTATCCTCACAATCCGGCTCTCGGCCCCATTCAGTCATCACCCTCACAAGCCACTCGGACAACTCGCCACAATTCACGGGGACTCAGCCCAAAAATATCTTTCATTTGTTTGAAAACAGGGTGATAAACAGAAATGAACAAGTATAAATCATGACTGATATTATATTTCTATCAAAATAGTGTGAGAATAGTAGTAAAACTCTCCTGAGGGTTCAAACAGGTCGGCACAAGGCCCCAAACATGGCATACAACGCCAAACATAGTATAAATCTCTCAAATACGGAATAGTCGCTACGTGATGGACCATATGATTTCAAATCAAATATGAGACTTAGTAGTTGCTACGGGACAGACCAAGTCACAATCCCTACCGGTGCACGCCCACACGCCCGTCACCTAGCATGTGCATCACCTCATTTATCAAAACAATATGAAATACAGAGGTTTCATACCCTCAGATCTAGATTTACGTTCGTTACTTACCTCAAACCGGAAGAAAACTACTCTGCGATGCCTTTTCCCCTTGACTAGGACTCAACGCGCCCCGAATCTATTCAAAATAGATTCATATCATCAAAATATGCTAAAGGAACAAAGCCCACTCGAAAATTACCAATTTACATCAAAAATCCCAAAATTTGCCAAACCCGATCCCTAAGCCCACGTCTCGGATTCCGATAAAAATCACAAAACTAGAATACTTACGCTCTCACGAGTTCATGCATACCAAATACATCAAAATCGGACTCTAAATGGCCTCTCAACTCCCCAATTTTATACTTTCAAATTTCAAGCCCTAATCTCCCAAATTTAGTCACAAATTTCCATAAATTTCACCTCTAATCAATCAAATAACACCATAGAAATGAGTTTTAGGTCCAAAAATCTTACCTCCACGAAGTTCCCTTGATTTCCCTCTTCAAATCGCTCCCACAAGCTCCAACCCGTATGAGAACATTGATGAAATAAGCCAAAATTCGCGAAGGCTACTATTTATATGCTCTGCCCAGCTAAATCGCACTTGCTGTCACATACGCCTCACCTGCGCGACCGCTTTTGCGGTCCACTCAACCGCACCTGCGATTTCCACTTAAGCGCCTAGGACCGCATCTACGCCCCAGGCACCGTACCTGCGACCTCGCAGATGCGTCCAAATCACTGCATCTGCGGTTTTCACCTCATGGACAATTTTCGCTCCTGCGATGCCCAATTCGCACCTACAGTGAATACACCTGCGACCACCCCTCCGCATCTGCGTAATCACTGAACAATTCACACCAACAACACTCTAAGGCCCTAAACTCCCCTATCAATCATTTGAACTCATCCCGAGGCCCTCGGGACCTCAACCAATGGTACCCGAAAGTCATAAGTGATCACCCGAACTTAGTCAAACCTTCGGGACACCCAAAACAACATCAAAACACCGAATTAGTCCAAAATTCCAGCCTAAGGATTTCCAAACTTCTGAAATTCGCTAACGATGTCAAAACCACTCAAATCGCGTCCGAAACACCTGAATGTTTTGCACACACATCCCAAATGACCCTACGAACCTGTTCCAACTTCCGAAATTCCATTCCGACCCCGATAGCTAATTTTCCACTGCCGACCGGAAATCGCCAAAAATCTACTTTCGCCAATTCGAGCCTAATTCTACTCCGGACCTCCGAATGACATTCCGAACGCACTCCTAAGTCCCAAATCACCTAATGAAGCTATCCGAGCCACAAAACTCACATTCCAAGATCATTTACCTATAAGTCAACTCCTAGTTGAATTTTTCCAACTAAATCACCAACCTAAGAGACTAAGTGTCTCATTTCTTATCACAACCACTCCGAACCCGATCCAATCAATCCAATGCCACACAAAAGAGCCGAACCATACATGAATGAAGCAGAAATGAGAAAAACAGGGCTAAACTCTTGGAACGACTGGCCGGGTCGTTACAAACATGGACTACATGCTTGATAAAAAGATTAATATTTATAATATTTGCCATAACATGGCTCAAATATTTTACGAAAAAATAATCTATTAATTCTAACTTAATAATGAACGGTATGCAATCTAAATTAATAATTCAATACTACTAAAGCAAAAAAAAAAAGGAACCGAAAGTATAACATAAATTCAGAATTCAAGAAAATAAATAACATAATACTCTTATGTGAAATTACAACATAATATAAAATAAGTTTCAAAATAATCTAAGTAAATGTAATTCAAAAGAAATGGAAAACATAAGTCTATAACCTCATTCAATAATGAGACTCTACTTTAATGATATCACTCATTATATGTCAAGTTTATTAATGACATATTAGGAGGTGTAGTTTCAAAACTAGAATAATAGCACAATTTTGCTAAATGAAGAAAATGAAGAGAAAAAAATATGAGCAACCACATGGAATTACAAAAAATAAAGTTTGGAAAAAGAGAATATCATTTAAATATTAAAAAGTAATCTATCATTTTAACATAGTTATGTTTGCATATAACCTCATCCAATTACAAATTTCAATTTTAATGGAATCACTCATTATAAGTTGTATACGGTCGAAATCGGGGTCGTCTATTGTATGACAAGTCAAGACTGAAATGTTAAAGGTTGAAGCTCGACCTCGGGTTATATCGAACCAGGGCGCGAAGTTAAATCATCGAGCTCGTGACTCCGGGATCGAACAAGATCGAGAAAACTTTATCGGGCCAAATAATGAAAGGTCAAAATATCCACGATCAGTTGATATCACGGCGGAAATCTCGGCATGTATCAAGTAGAGGCCGATTAATTAGCAAATTATGAGATTTTTTACCTTTTATATAATTGTATAAATAGTAGGGTTCCCCTACTATATAAAGGGGGTGTGATAATTTGTAATACACATTAAAAACGTATCCCAAAGCAATACACTATTATTTCTAGTTCGTGTTATCTTGTCATTTTATTTCGACATCGATTGAGGCATTTCTTGACTTGAGAGTGACCAACATTTAAGACTAAAGTTGTCCAATTTTGTGTGGTATGCATTCTTTTTTCTATCATTAAGTTCAATATTAATCTGTTCTTCCAATTTGTATCAAGTTATATCACGTATCCTTAAAATCGCGTATAAACTCAATTGTTATCCGATTTTAGGGTTAACAGTTTGTCACCCACTGTGGGGCTGAGGATAATAGTAATTATTTGATACAAATCTCCATAACACACACTGCTTTACACTTTCTCTTTGAAGTATCTTTGATTCCAGGCTAAAATACAAAAATATCAAATTCTCAATCAGCACCTCTGCACGTGATTCGGTTACCAAGATGAAAATAACAACATAGCCCGATAACGAGATACCACCTGCTGATCCCGCTGGAATTATGATCGCAGATCCGATTGATGCTAATTCATATGTGTCTATCGATGCAAACTTGCCTACTGACCCTGAAAATAACATTTGTGGTGGATCCCGATCGGCAACTCAAAACACACAAAACCGTGTACCAAGAAGGATTGAGCCCAATCCTCCCCAAGAAATCACCGACAGGGATCAACCGGTCATAGAGAGGAAGAACGAAAACGAATAAGGGGCTAACCCCGATATTATAAAAAAGCTCGAGAAATTGACGAAACGAATAGAATCAGGGGAGAAGAAGATCGACGCCAATGACAAAAAGGTTGAAACCTACAATTCTAGGGTAGATCAGATACCAGGAGCACCGTTGATATTGAAAGTCCTGGATTCCAAGAAATTCGTGCAAAAACCTTTTCCCCCGAGCGCGGCTCCTAAACCGATCCACAAGAAGTTCCGCATGCCTGAGATTCCTAAGTACAATGGATCGACCAACCCGAACGAGCATGTCACCTCTTACACATGTGCCATCAAAGGTAATGATCAAGAGGATGATGAAATTGAATCCGTCTTATAAAAGAAATTAGGAGAGACCCTGTCAAAGGGAGCCATGATATGGAATCACAATTACCACATAATTCTATTGTCTCTTTTGTTATGCTTGCAGATTCTTTTGTAAAGGCACACGCCGAGGCTATAGAGGTCAAGACCAGGAAGTCAGGCCTTTTCAAGGTAAGGCAGAAGGACAATGAAATGCTCAGAGAATTTGTGTCTCGATTCCAAATGGAACGAATGGACCTACTCGGTCATTGATGATTGGGCCGTTCAAACCTTTACCCACGAGCTTAATAATTGAAGCTCAGTGGCTTCACAACAGTTGAAACATAATCTGATAGGCCGATGTGAATAATCGGTACCAATCAAAAATCAGGGTCAAAGACGATCAACTTGGGGATCCTTCCGGGTTTGTTTATCCTATCAGACCCGTCGACAGAATCAAGAGAGACATTTACCGGGAACCAACATCGAACAGGGATCGGAGAGGCAATGAGTCTGGGAAAAATTCCATGAGAAATAAACAGAGAAATGACCGAGGTTAGAGCAGCAGGGGACTTATGAACAAAAATGGCTTTGGCAGGTCCATCGGGCCCAAAGACGCACCAAGGCTATCCTAATACAACTTTAATGTCGATGTTGCCGCCATTGTATCAGCTATCAGGCGCATCAAAGATACCAAATGGCCTCGACCTCTACAGACCGATCCAACCCAAAGGGATCCTAACCAGATGTGAAAATATCATGGCACTCACGGTCACAGAACCGAAGATTGTCGACAGGTGAGAGAGGAAGTAGCTCATTTATTCAACAATGGGTAGAACAAGAAGAACCTCAACACATCATCAACATGATAATCGGCAGGGTTGATATCCCACAAAGGCTAATGTTGAAACGCTCCAACGTATCCATCACTAGGGAAAAATGAACTCGAGACTACGTAATAGAAGGAACTTTATCTTTCAACAACGAGGACACAGAAGGGATCGTACAACCCCGCAATGATGAACTGGTAATATTTATACTCACGAATAAAATTTGGGTTAAACGTGTGTTAATTGACCCAGGTAGCTCGGCCAACATCATTCAATCAAGGGTCGTGGAGCAGCTCGGTCTGCAAGACCAAATCGTATCCGCAGTCTGACTCCTGAATGGATTCAACATGGCATGTCAAACCACTAAAGGGGAAATAACATTACTAGTCAATGTCGCCGGTACCATCCAGGAAGTCAATTTTTATGTGATCGAGGGTGACATGAGATACAACGCCCTGTTCGGAAGGCCGTGGATCCACAACATGAGAGCTGTGCCTTTGACCCTTCACCAGGTGTTAAAATTCCCGCACCAGGAGAGATTTAAATGATATATGGAGAACAACCGGCCACAAAGGAGATGCTTGCAGTCGATGAAGTAATTCCGATATCGACACTTGCAACATCAAATGAGCCAAGTTCGTAAGCAAAATAAGGAGCCAAATAGCAATCACCGATGCCAGCCTCGACCCAACTAGATAAGCAGGAGGCTGACGAAGGCGACAATTAAAGGGTCCCCTGATCCTTTATAGTCCCTGATGATTCCGATGCTACAAAATCAACGGTCGAAGAGCTGGAGCAGGTCATACTGATCGAACATCTTCCCGATCAAAAGGTATTCCTGGGCATGGGGTTGACTCCCAAGCTCAGGAAAAAACTCATTCAATTTCTTATAGCTAACGAATATTGTTTCGCATTGTCCCATCTTGACATAACAAGGACCCCCCCCCCCCAAAGATTGTATTGGTAAAAAAAGAGTTTCACACGTAAGCCAGCTTTTGACAACTCAATTAGTCACGTAGACATAGGAAAACACAATAGCTGGACGTGACTCCTTGAAGAGATACAGTACAAAGAGGCATGTTTCAGTAAATCCACGAACTTATCAGCCATGGGAAACTCAACTTGATCAAAACGGGAGAGAGGCACGGTCAGAATAAATCTAGACAAAGCTACGAGCAGATTCAGGGACCCACAATTGATTACTCGAATGTTATGTAACTGAACCCTAATTACCGTTATCCTTTGTAACGCCTTATTAATGTCATAATTAGTCATTAATGAGTAATCATAGCAAGAACCGTACGTTATAAGAATCTCCTATATAAGGGAGGGGAATACAGCTTGTAAAGGCATCTGCTTCTCGAATACAATCAACATCGATATTTTATTTCTACAATATTGTTTATTATTCATTTTCCCATTATCTTGATTATCAGTAACCCGTATTCATATTAAAAATAAGCTTTAGTCAAAGGGTCTAATTCTTTGGTTAAACAAATTGGTTCTGTTACCGGGAATCTGATAATCTTTGTTTACTTTCCAAGTGATATCCTCTGAATTATGTCAAATCCCAATGACAACAACCAGCAAAGAAGTGGAACCCCAGTTCCATCACCTTCAGGAACCCCATGTGGTTCGAGGGAACAATCCCCAGAAAGATCTAATAACAACAATGGTAATAATGATCAAACTTTGGAACAAGATCGTGTAAAGCAAATGATTGCAGAGTATGTGAGCCAAGCTTTGCAAGAATTTGTGAGAGGATTACCGGCAGCGTTGCCTACACCGCCGACGCCACCTCCCAATAACACCATCACCATGGAAAATCCTCAATCTGGGTTGGCAAACTCAGGAAGAGGAGATACTCCTAATGAATCTCTCGAAACGAGACCAGGTATATCTAATAACTCAGAATTACAAAATTTACCGCTAACCATGCAGAAACAGATGAAGGAGCAGAACGATCGCATCGAACAAATTCCTGGTGTACCACCTGTCATCAAAGGCATCGATGTTGATAGATATTCTCAACAACCTTGGAAGCCAAGTGCGACACCTTTGCATATAACCAAGAAGTTTAAAATGCCTGACGTTCTCAAATATGATGGAAAAAATGACCCACACGACCATGTGACTGCTTTCACTACTGGGGTAAAAGGCAACGACTTAACGAAACAAGAGATTGAATCAGTCCTTGTCAAAAAATTTGGGGAAACACTTACCAAAGGGGCCCTAACCTGGTATTCTCTTCTCCCTGAAAATTCTATTGACTCTTTTGCTGAGCTTGCAGATTCGTTTATAAAAGCACACTCTGGTGCACAAAAAGTTGAGAAGAGAATGGAAGACATATTCAAAATAAAACAAGGAGACACGGAACTACTCTGTGAGTTTGTAGACAGGTTTCAACGAGAAAGAATGCAGTTGCCCAGGGTGCCTGATAATTGGGCAACCGTGGCGTTTGCAAGAAACTTGAACGATAAAAGCTCAGAAGCCACTAGGCGACTTAAGGAGAATCTAAGAGAATTCCCCGCCACAACATGGAACGATGTATATAACAGGTACAGTACTAAACTCAGAATAGAAGAAGATATCATTGCTCNTATGATCCTCACTTAAGACCCTCGGGACACGTTATCCGCTCCTGGTTCGAAAACACTAGGTCGGACTATAGACCACAAGGAAGAGATGTAGTATCATCCTCGTTTAGATCTAGAAAAGATCGAGATGAACGACCTAGAGGTAGTACTCAAAGTAGGGATCATACCTTTAATATAAGTACTACTGAACTTGTCTTAATATTGAAGAACGTGGGAGACAAGGTTAAGTTGCCCAAAGAGATGCGGTCAAATCCAAGTAGAAGAAACCCATATCACTTCTGTGAATTTCACAACGATCATGGGCACAAAACTACGGATTGCAGATTTTTACAAGATGAAGTACAAAATTTGTTAAAATAGGGCTATTTAACAGAATTGTTTAGTGATAAAGGTAAACTGATGCGTGGCTAGAATTCATGATTTTAAGCATTATATACCTTGCATTTTATGTGCTTTAATGATAAAAATACACGTCGTATGTGCCTAATGGGGTTTATTTAATGTGTAGGTGAATTGGAAACGGAAGCCGAGCTAAATGAGAGCATAAACGT
>ML413361.1:0-42024 GCA_005239525.1 Nicotiana knightiana
TTGGCCAGCAGTTAGGTTTTATATACTATATATGTTATGCTTGGGAAAGCCGTATATAGATTAAAGGACAATTAAAGAGAGCATGATCTTAACCCTTCAGGGGAGCGGATTTGTGGTTAGGATAGGAATATACCTAGTCACCATGCTTAATTAAACACCGTAATCTTAATGCGTTCTAATAGATTAATCTCATAGGAATATAGGCGTTAATCTATTGAGAATAGGCGAGTAGTGCTTCGGGAGAAGGCTATGAGAGCGTTTATCGATTAATTAGCAACCATGAGTAAATTATATGAAAGGGAGAGTTAATTAGAATGCAATACGAGTGGTGAATAGATCACAACCCTGGAATATTTGTCTCTACTGAATACATCACAATAGTTCTTGTCACTTGATAATTAGTTATTTCATAGAATTTTAGTATAAAATAGTACATCATTGATTTTATATTGGCTTGGTTAAATAACGATTAGAGTGATTTAGCAAGTAGTTTACACAAGTCTCTGTGGGTACGATATCTGGACTTAAAATCCTATATTACTTGTCGACCACGTACACTTGCGTGTGCATTGGGAAATCAACCAACAANCATTGGGAAATCAACCAACATCATGCTAGTTGGTCCTAAACTACCCATACACAAGCATAATAGTAGCTACGCATGGACTCCCGTCACCTCGTACGTATGTATCCCCCGCAAATAGTAGCACTCATTCAATTAGTTCACCTACGAGGACTTACCTCACTCCGAAATTCCATAACCTACTTCCAAGCCCTTTCGACGACTCCAATTGATGCACAATGTCCCAAAACTACCAAATAACGGGCAAACCAATGAAAATTCACTCTAATACTTGTAACAATTCAAATTATATAAACTCCCAACTCCGCTCGAAAGGTTGACCAAAATGCTCTCGGGTCCACATGCTCGGATTCTGAAATTTTTCGAAGATAATGATTACCCATAGCCTCACAAACTCAAATATATGATTTTCTCTCAATTCCATGCCCAAATTCGTGGTCAATATTCAAAAATACCAAATTCTAGGTTTTTCTTCAAAATCCCAATTTCTACTAATTTCCATGGCCAAATCTATATACAAACCTTGTATTTAACTTAAGACGAGTAAGAACAACTTACCTTGACATAGATGACGGAAATCCCCTCTTGAAGCTCTCAAAAAATCGCCCAAGCAAAAATAAAAATGGAAGAAGATGAGCCAAGTCCGTTTAAAAATAGCACACTGCCCAGGCGATCCTCATATGCGATCGCATGACATCCTTCGCGATCGCATGGGCCAACATTGCTGCCTCCCTGATTCCTTCTGTGCGATCGCACTACGACTCCTACGTTCGCATAGACCAAAGCAGCAGCAGCTTCCCAACATGCTCTATGCGATCGCACACACAACCCCGTGATCGCATAAGCGAAAATCCAGCAGCTTCCAATTTCCTCCTATGCGATCGAACTCCCCTCCCTGCGATCGCATAATCCAAATTCTAGCCCTCCAATTTTTCTTCTTCGTGATCGCACTCCTCTGGATGCGATCGCAATGCACACTAGAGACACCAGAAAATAGCAGTAGCAAAACAAGGAAAAATGATTCGAAATTACCTCGAAACACACCCGAGGCCCCCGGAACCTCGTCCAATTACACGACTCAGTCCCATAACATCCCACGGACTTGCTCGAGGCCTCAAATCACACCAAAAAATGCCCAAACCATGAATCGCATTCGAATTCAAACTTTAGGAACTTTGAAATTTCAAACTTCTACCTTCGATGCCGAAACCTATCAAATCACGTCCGATTGACCCCAAGTTTTGCACACAAGTCATATTCGACATTACAGACCTGTTCCAACTTCGGGAATCGCATTGCGACCCTAATATCAAAATTTCAACTTCCGGTCGGATTTCTCAAAAACCTTCAAATTTCTATCTTTAGCCAAATGACTTCAAAATAACCTACGGACATCTGAATTCACTTCCGATCGCGCTCCCAACTTCAGAATTACCATACGAAGCTATTCCCAGGCTTGGAATCCCAAACGTACATCAATAACTCTGAAATGCTTTCCAACCTAAATTTATGAAATCCTTCTAAAACACTAACTTCCACAATATACGCCGAAATGCTCGCGGGTTATCCAAAACCCGATCCGGACATACGCCAAAGTACGAAATCATCATACGAACCTGCAGGAACCTTCAGATCCTGATTCCGAGATTTTTTACTCAGAATCCCAATCTTAGTCAATTTCTCCAACTTAAGGCTTCCGAAATGAGAATATTCTTTCCAAATTAACTCTAAACTTCCCGAAATTCAATTTCGACCAGACCTACAAGTCATAATAACTAAAATGGAGCTGATCATGACCTCAAACTGCAGAACGACGCGCTAGAGCTCAAAAAGACCGATCAGGTCATTACATTCGTATTGCCATTTGTGAGTTGTGTGTCAAATTTGAGGTCATTCAGACTAGTTTTGACGTGTTTCGACATCATTTGTAGATTTTGGAAAACATTCTAAGTTCTTAGGCTTGAATCTATGTTTAATTCTTGTTTTTTGTGTTATGTGATGTGGTTTGAAGGCTCGATGAAGTTCGATTGAGGTTGTAGGACTGGTTGGTAGGTTTAGTTGAGGTCCCGGGGGACTCAAGTATGTTTCAGATGCTCAACGGAAAGAAAATGGGACTTAGGAAGATTCTGAAGTTGGTTGTTTCTGCTGTTCTCGCACCTACGGTGGGGAGCCCGCAGGTGCAGCCCGGCATAAACGAGGAAGTAGGTCGCAGATGCGGTCTGAGGCATGAAGACCATTGGTCGCAAATGCAGCTGAAGGACCCCAGAAACATAACCGCATCTACGATGAGTGGAGCGCAGGTGAGATTCTTGGGGATTTTATGAAATTCTGCAAATGCGGAGTCCCAGCCACAGGTGCGAGACTGCAGGTGCGACCCCATGATCCGCAGATGCGGAAATCGTTGGGCAGATATAGGAATTCGAGGGTTTGAAATTTCATAACACTAAAATTGATTTGGAGCTCGGTGGGAGATGATTTCTCGAGGGATTTCGAAGGAAAATCATTGGGTAACAAATTCTAACTCTGTTTTTATCATAATACAATAATCTAGTGTTGATTTCCTCTTCTAATTAAGGAGTTTGAGGGTAAAAGTTTGGAAATGGGGGAAAAAGTTCTCCAATTGAAAATCTGAGTGTTCTCGTGAGTGAACGATTGTTCATAATTTGTAAATTTTACCTGATTCTGAGGCGTGGGCCCGGGGAGACGTTTTGGGGAGATTTTCCTAATTTCCATTTTTAGCTTCGAATTGATTAGTTGAATTAGTTGCTTGTATTTGTATTTACATTATGCAATTTATTTGAATAGATTCGGGCCATTCGGAGTTGGATCCTAGTGGCAAGAGCGTGATTTCAAGTTGATTTGAGCGGTTGAGGTAAGTGGCTTTCCTAAACTTGTGTTGGGGACTTCCCCCCTTAGGATATTTGATATTATTTGTTGTGCGGGCGCCGTGTACGTGAGGTGACGAGTACGTACATGGACCGTTATTGCAAAATTCCTATTTTTCCTTCCTAAAACATGAATTGTTCTTCTTTAATTAAATTGCACTAATATGTTAAATTGTTTAGCTTAGATTAGAAAAACATGCTTACGTGTTTAATTGCTTATCTGACTCTCTGTGCGCCATGTTTAGTTTCCTACTTTCCTTACCAGTGATTAGTATGAATTGTAGAAATTTGATGCCATATCTATCATTTTATCTTGCATCGCATATCTGAATTGGGACTACGGACGTATTCCGGGAGATCCTAATGTACTGCATATTTATTTTGGGACTACGGACGTATTTCGGGAGATCCCCCTGTACTACTTTTGAACTTTGGGACTACGGACGTATTCTGGGAGATCCCCCTGCACTGCATAAGCATTTGGAACTATGGGACAATATCTTGGGAGATTCCACCTTGAGTTTACCTTGTTCTGAACCGAGAGCTCCCTTGACTATTAAGTTTCCGAATGTTTTCTTTAACTGTTTACTGCAGAATTTACTTATCTCCTTTACTATTTTAAATTGATTACATTTACTCCAGTAGGGCCTTAACCTGACCTCGTCACTACTTGGCCGAGGTTAGTCTTGGCACTTACTGGGTACCAATGTGGTGTACTCATGCCCTTTCCTGCACATGTTTTCGTGTGCAGATCCAGGTACGAGCTATCAGCCTCGAGGATAATATTTGTTGTTGATTCTAGGAGACTACAAGGTATTTTTGCCGTGTCCGCATAATCCTCAGAGTCCCCTTCTACTCTATCGTTTAGAGTAGTTTTATGTACTTCCAGACTTGTTTAGAGCTACAATAGTTATTAGAAGCTTGTGACTTTGTGACATTCCGGGTCATTGGGAGAATATTTTGTATGAGCCGAGCGGCAGTGTTTTGCTATTTAGATTATGCCCTCATTTTCCTTATTTCTTGTGTTTTTATTAAAGTTTTCCCGTCAGGATACCTTTCGGAGGGTAAATTTGGGTTGTGACAAGTTGGTATCAGAGCATCTAGGTTCATAGGAGTCGGGAGTCACAAGCCGGTTTATTAGATTCTCACTGATCGGTGCAGAGATGTCCATACTTATCTTCGGGAGGCTATGTAATTGTTAAGAACAATCATATTTCTTGATTTCCTTGTCTTGCGAGTTATTGACATTTTCTAAAATTCTATTCTATTCTTTCTCACAGATGGTGAGGACCCGTACTAGGAGGACCTACGATCAGGCACTCGATCCCCCTGCCAGAGCCACTAGAGGCCGGGGTCGAGGTAGAGGACGACCACGCGGTGCAGCCCGAGCACCTGCGAGAGCTGCATCAGAGGAGCCCACAGTAGCTCTAGCTGGAGGGCCGGCACCGGAGATTCCTATTGCTGCTCCAGCCCTCCAGGAGACTTTAGCTCAGTTCATGAGCATGTTCTACACTCTAGCTCAGACTGAACTACTTCCGATAGCTCCCGCTACATCTCAGGTCGGGGGAGGGGCACAGACTCCGACAGCCCGCACTCCTGAGCAGAGGGCTTAGGTTGATCAGACCCCAAAGTATATTCCTATGCCCCCAATGGCTCCGGTTCAACATGGGACTAGGGTAGCTGCTTTTGAGGCGTATCAGCTCAGACTTGAGAGGTACAAGAAGTATCACCCACCTACTTTCAGCGGACTAGCTTCAGATGATGCTCTGGGTTTTCTTGAGGAGTGTCATCATATTCTCCTCACTATGGGTATTGTGGAGATGAATGGAGTTTATTTCACCTCTTTCCAGCTGAGGGGAGTGACATATCAGTGGTGGCGTGCCTATGAGATGAGTAGTCCGGACGAGGCAGCCTCAATCACTTGGACTCAGTTTTCAGAGATGTTCTTACACGAGTATGTCCCTCAGAGCCTCAGGGATGCTTGGCGCGCAGATTTTGAGCAGTTGGCCAGGGTGCTATGACTGTGTCGGAGTATGCAGTCCATTTCAGTGAGTTAACTCATCATGCACCGGCTTTGGTTGCCACAGTCAGAGAGAGGGTTCGTCGCTTCATTGAGGGACTCCACCCCAGTATTCAGACCATATGGCCAGAGAGTTGGAGATGGATATCACTTATCAGCAGGAAATGAGTATTTCCAGGAGGGTAGACGGCATGTTTGCTCGGGACAGAGAGGCCAGGAGGTCTCGAGAAACTAGTCATTATTCAGGAGCTTGTGCACCAGCAGCACGCTATGTAGGGGTTTTGTGAGTCTCCATGTTCATTCAGCTCTTCCAGCAACTGGCGGTATTCCAGCTCCTCCTAGACCACAAGAGCCCTATTATGCACCACCAGTATTCAGTGTGCCTCCTGCTCGAGGTGCTATTACCGGCCAGTCCAGCATGCCAGTTCTGAGTCAGTCTCAGCCGCAGCGTCTTCCGAGGGGTTGTTTTGAGTGTGGTGACACTCGTCACATGGTCAAAGATTTCCCCGGAGCTAGGAGGGGTGCATCTTCGTAGACTTATCAGGCACCACATGCTCCACTGAGTCCTCCGGCTATTCTTCCAGCCCTAGCTGCTTCCCTACCTTCTCAGGCAGCTCGAGGCGGAGGTCGGCGAGGTAGAGGTCTCCCTAGAGGGGGAGGCCAGGCCAGGTACTATGCCCTTCCAGCCCGTTTAGAGGCCATCGCTTCAGATTCAGTCATCACAAGTATTGTCCCTGTCTGCCATAGGGATGCATCAGTATTGTTTGATCCAGGATCTACGTATTCATATGTGTCTTCTTATTTTGGTCCGTATTTGGGGATATCTCGGGATTCTTTGAGTTCGTATCCACTCCTGCGGAGATTCTCTTGTTGTGGACCGAGTATATCGGTCGTGTTTGATTGCTCTTACTGGTTTTGAGACCAGAGCCAATTTGTTATTACTCAGTATGGTCGATTTCAGTGTTATCTTTGGAATGGACTGGTTGTCTCCCCATTATGCTATTCTTGATTGTCACGCTAAGACTGTCGTGCTGGCTATGCCAGGCTTACCGAGATTAGAGTGGAGAGGTACCTTAGAGTATAATCCCCACAGGGTCATTTATTTTCTTAAGGCTCAGCGGATGGTTGAGAAGGGGTATGATGCGTATTTTGCCTATGTGAGAGATGTCAGTGTTGATACCCCTACATTTGAGTCAGTCCCAATAGTGAGGGACTTCCCTGATGTATTTCCAGCTGATCTTCCGGGTATGCCGCCTGATAGAGATATTGATTTCAACATTGATCTGTTGTCGGGCACTCAGCCCATTTCTATTCCTCCTTACCATATGGCTCCTCCTGAGTTGAAGGATTTGAAGGAGCAGTTGTAAGAGTTTCTTGATAAGGGTTTCATCAGGCCCAATGTATCACCTTGGGGTGCTCCGGTCTTATTTGTGAAGAAAAAAGACGGTTCTATGCGTATGTGTATTGATTATCGGCAGCTGAACAAGGTTACAGTGAAGAAAATGTATCCTTTGCCTCGTGCCGATTATTTATTTGATCAATTACAAGGTTCCAGAGTATTTTCAAAGATTGAATTGCATTCTAGCTATCATCAGTTGAAGATTCGAGAGTCGGACATCCCGAAGATTGCCTTCAGGACCAGATATGGTCACTATGAGTTTCTTGTTATGTCATTTAGGCTGACCAATCCCCAAGCAGCCTTTATGCATTTGATGCACAGTGTGTTCCGACCTTATCTTGATTCCTTCGTCATTGTGTTTATTGAAAACATCCTGGTATATTCCCGGTCTCAGGAAGATCATGAGCAACACTTGAGGACCGTGCTTCAGAATTTGAGAGAAAAGAAGTTGTATGCAAAAATTTTTAAGTGTGAGTTCTTGCTTGATTCAATGGCATTCTTGGACCACGTAGTGTCTTCTGATGGGATCAAGGTGGATCCGAAGAAGGTGGAGGCAGTGCAGAGTTGGCCTAGACCGTCATCAGCTACGGAGATCTGTAGTTTCCATGGTTTGGCGGGCTACTACCGTCGCTTTGTAGAGGGATTTTCATCTATTGCAGCACCTATGAACAGACTGACCCAGAAGAGAGATCCGTTCAGGATGACCGAGGAGTGTGAGGAGAGCTTTCAGAAGCTCAAGACAGTTTTGACTTCAGCCCTAGTATTAGTATTGTCGACAAGTTCAAGGTACTACACTGTCTATTGTGATGCCTCGAGGATTGTCCTTGGAGCAGTATTGATGCAGGATGGTAGGGTGATTGCCTACGCGTCGTGACAATTGAAGGTGAATGAGAAGAATTATCTAGTTTATGATCTCGAGTTAGAAGCTATTGTTCACACCTTGAAGATCTGGCGTCATCATTTGTACGGTGTTCCTTGCTAGATCTACACTGATCACCGGAGTTTGCAGCAGTTGTTCAGGAAGAAGGACGTTAATTTGCGTCAGCAAAGGTGGTTGGAGCTACTTAAAGACTATGATATCACTATATTGTACCACCCGGGGAAGGCCAATAAAGTGGCCGACACCTTGAGTCATCGGGGCAGAGAGTTTGGGGAGTTTGGCATATCTTACGACAGTTGAGAGGCCTTTAGCCTTGGATGTTCAGGCCATAGCCAGTCAGTTCGTGAGATTGAATATTTCAGAGCCTAGCTGGGTATTAGCTTGTGTGGTTGCTCGGTCTTCTCTTTATGACCGCATCAGAGAGCGTCAGTATGAGGACCCTCACCTTCTAGTTCTTCAGGACAGGGTCCGGCGAGGTGATGCCAGAGATGTGACTATAGATGATGATGGCGTGATGATGATGCAAGTCCGGATCTGTGTGCCCAATGTCGATGGGCTTCGGGAGAATATTCTTGAGGAGTCCCATAGCTCGCGGTACTCCATTCATCCGGGTGTCGCGAAGATGTACCGAGATTTGAGGCAGCACTATTGGTGGAGGAGGATGAAGAAATATATAGTGGGGTTTTTGAATAAGTGTCTCAACTGTCAGCAGGTCAAATATGAGCACTAGAGGCCGGGTGGATTACTTCAGAGGTTAGAGATCCCCGAGTGGAAGTGGGAGCTCATCACCATGGACTTTGTAGTTGGGCTTCCATGGACTTTGAGAAAGTTCGATGCTATTTGGGTGATCGTGGATCGGCTGACTAAGTCAGCTCATTTTATTCCAGTGTTGACCACTTATTCTTCAAAGAGATTGGCTGAGATTTATATCAGAGAGATCGTCCGCCTTCACGGTATTCCAGTATCCATCATTTCAGTTAGAGGTACACAGTTCACATCACAGTTCTGGAGAGCCGTTCAGTAGGAGTTGGTTATTAGGGTGGAGGGGTCAGCCGCTTGAGGAGGTGACTTGGGAGACTGAGCAGTATATACGCAGCCAGTACCCTCATCTTTTCACAGCTTCAGGTATGTCTTTATGCTCGTTCGAGGAAGAACGATTGTTTTAAGAGGGGGAGAATGTAACGACCCAGCCACTTGTTTTGGGAGTTAGATCCCCGATCCCCTAATAACTGTTTTCCCCACATTTTTTTCTTCTATTGGGACTTGTTGGAGTGATTAATTATGGAATTTAGAGAGTTTTGGGACACTTAGTCTATAGATGTGAGTTTAAGCCTTAGAATTTGGTCCGTAGTCGTAACTATGTGAAGATGGATCCAGAATGAAATTTTGTCGACTCCGTTAGCTCCTTTGAGTGATTTTGGGGTTAGGAGCGCGTTCGGAATGTGTTTTAGAGGTCTATAGTATATTTAGGCTTGAATTGGCGAAAGTTAGATTTTCGGCGATTTCGGCCGATAGAGGAAATTTTGATGTCGAGCTCGGAATGGAATTACGGAAGTGGCTATAGATTCGGAGTGTCATTTGTGAGTTGTGTGTCAAATTTTAGGTCATTCAGACTAGTTTTGACGTGTTTCGACATCGTTTGTAGATTTTGGAAAATTACTAAGCTCTTAAGCTTGAATCCATGTTTAATTCTTGTTTTTGGTGTTGTGTGATGTGGTTTGAAGTCTAGACTAGGTTCGAATGAGGTTGTAGGTCTTGTTGGTAGGTTTGTTTGAGGTCCCGGGGGCCTCAAGTATGTTTCAGATGGCGGAAAGAAAATGGGACTTAGGCAAATTCTGAAGTTGGCTGTTTCTGGTGTTCTTACACCTGCAGTGGGGAGCCCGCAGGTGCGGCCATGCAGAAGCGAGGAAGTAGGTCGCTGATGCGGTCTGAGGCATGAATACCATTGGTCGTAGATGCGGCTGAACGACCACGGAAGCGCAACCGCATCAATGATGAGTGGAGTGCAGGTGAGAAGCTTAGGTATTTAATGAAATTCCGCAGATGCGGAGTCCCAGCCGCAAGTGCGGGACTGCAGGTGCAGCCCCATGAACCGCAGATGCAAAAATTGCTGGGCAGATATAGGAATTCGAGGGTTTGAAATTTCATAAAACTAAAATCAATTTGGAGGTTAGGCTTGGTACTTACTGGGTACCAATGTGGTGTATTCATGCCCTTTCCTGCACATGTTTTCGCGTGCAGATCCAGGTACGAGCTATCAGTGTCGAGGATAATATTTGCTGCGGATTCTAGGAGACTACAAGGTATTTCTTCCGCATCCGCAGAATCCTCAGAGTCCCCTTCTACTCCACCGTTTAGAGTCTTTTTATGTACTTCCAGACTTGTTTAGAGCTACATTAGTTATTAGAAACTTGTGACTTATTGACATTCCCGGTCATTGGGAGAATATTTTGTCTGAGCCGAGCGGCACTGTTTTGCTATTTAGATTATGCCCTCATTTTCCTTATTTCTTGTGTTTTTATTAAATTTTTCTCTTAATATTAGGCTTACCTAGTTGTAGAGACTAGGTGCCGTCACGATACCTTTCGGAGGGTAAATTGGATCGTGACAGTTATATACGCACCACCACCTAATCAGCTGGTATACGTTGATGATTTTGCCCACAGTGGCTGAGATGATATGATGGGATGCCCTAAGAGGCTTGATGATATTATATACGTTCAGAGCTATGCATTACATGACATTTACATGCATGTTCTTAAAATTATAAATATTTCATGATTTACGGAGCTATCCAGACACACATGTTGAGTCATTTACCCCATGTTTCTTCCATGTCCATTATATACTTATTTACATGACTTACTACTCGGTATATTATTCGTACTGACATCCTTTTGTTGGGGACGCTGTATTCATGCCTGTAGATATAGACAATCAGTTTGACGAACCCTCATAGTAGTCGAGGTCAGCATTCAATGAAGGATCAATAAGACTTCACCTCATTCGGAGTGTAGCGGAGTCTATAAGTCATCGTGTCAGAGTTTGTTCCAGACTTATGGGTAGGTCGGTACCTTGTCCCATTTAATGTCGAATAATCTTGGAGGATTTGTAGATAGAGGTTCATTTTATACAGTACGTCAGAGGCCATGACGGCCCATGTATATTTATATTTTAAGAACGATGGTTTATTGATATAGTGTTGCTCACTTATAGTTATACATTACGAGTTGTGGTCATGTTGGTCCAGTTACCAATGATAGTACGATAAGAAAGATACGTTACGTTGGTAATCGATTGAGTAAGATACTGGGTGACCGTCGTGACCCTTCGATTTGGGTCGTGACACAACTGATCCTTCCATCAGAATAAATCTTTCCGAACCAGCCTCACCCTACCCCCCAACTCACCTCTCAAACCTCTCTTTCCCCCTTCTCTCCTCATCCGTCCTGAACCGCCCCCGAAAATCGCCTATGGCAGCGGCGCCACTTAAAATCCCACCCAAATTAACACCACATAATCCCCACAACCCCCAAAGCTTAACCCCTTACCAATTTCCCAAAAATCCCCACCAATCTTCTCCAATTTCAAATCTAAGAAGGCTAAAAGAAAACCTAATCCGCTTGTCTTTCTGATTTTTAATGGTTTCAAGGCTCGATTCGACTCGAAATTTATGCTAATCGATTGTTCTCAATAAAAACAATCGATTAGTGTCATTTTCGGCTCGTTTCATAGGTGTTCGGATTCAAGATTTGACTACACTTGAGGATTAGGTGATGTTATATCTCTTTATTGTTTCCCCTTCTTTGTTTTAGTCAGTTTATTCTTTTTCTTTAAATCTGTGAGCATATTAGGTTTTGATGTCACTTTGTTTTCTTTGCATGATTAATGAATTGATTTAATTTTAGTTGAAAGTGTGTTTAATTAATCATTGTATAATTAGTAGCCTAGTTATATGTTAATAAGTCTTAATTACTTAAATTTAGTAAAATTGCTGAAAATTTAGTTTGGTGCACTGATTTTCGGTTCAAAGCATTACGTTTTGGTTATGGCTATTTGTGATAACTAGAAGACCTTAGGGGTAACAAGAAAATCAGGAAGTCTTCTAAGAAAGAGTTTAAAAGTGGGGTAAAAGGTTAATTTTAGGATTCAAGAGGGCTGTAAATAATATCAAAATATTTGAATTGGACAACTATCCATTTTCAGTTAAAAAGGATGCCTTATCCCTAATTTTTAGCTGACAGATTCCCTCACACCCCTATGATTTTTCTCTCACAAAGGCACACTCCTACACATTATATAAGAGGCCATATATCACTCACTCGTGGAGACGGATTAGATTGCAATTTTCAGAGGTCTTTTATTTTTTCTTCACTCTCATTTTCAGTAGAAAAGCTTCTGAAATTCCAGTCCTAAAAGATATAGGAAAAAAAGAGAGAAAAGATTCAAAGTTGTTTTCTTTTTTCGAAATCCTATTTTGTTGCTGCAAATTCTGGGTTCTATAGTTTGTTGAAGTAAAAGAAAATTCTCTACTTTGCTGTTGTGCTCATTTTGCTGTGGTTGAGCTCTAATTTTAAGGTTCGGACCTCTCCTTGTCTCTCTATTGCTGTTTCTCTGCTAGTAGGTGAGTTCATCCATCATTGTTATCTTTGTTTTGGGATTCTATAAGAAATGTCAACTTGTCTATGCAATGTCCATATCTAATTTTATAGTTCCAATATGTTTTGATGAAGTATTATTTAAATGTCCATCTTTTAATATGTGATACTACCTATTTGTTTGAACTAAACAATCTTGGTTGTTATCACTTATTATCCCTCATATTTCTCAAATATATGTTATCACATATTTTAATATGTGATACTACCTATATGTTTGAACTAATCAAGTCCCACGTAGTTCACAGTTAATCAGTTAAATAGATCGCGTTTAAAAATCAAATAGACTCTTTAGCAGGTATGCGACTTGGACGACGAAAGAGGGCTAGAACGTGGGTCAAGGTCAGATACGGAGTGGCAAATGCTTCCCGGTCACTCTCTCAGAGAGAGAGAGAGAGAGATCTATTGTACAAGGAAGCTACGTACACATTTTTAAATTGAAAGTGAGATCTTGCAACCACACCCGAAGAAGCACGCAACAAAGCTCTTTTCCTTTCTTATTGAAGTATGCAGCGAGGAATCGAAGGGATGAGACCCGATTAATTTCTGTGATTAAACCAAATTCTGCCCTTCGTTAGTTTACCCACTGCTATATATATATATATATATATCATCATTTGATTTACAAGCATATACAAGTATTTTTTTATAAATTTCATAATTTTTAAAGGCTTTAAATCAATTTATTTCTGCATTTTATTATATAAATATCTATTAATTACCTTACAAATTGTAACGACCCGATCGGTCGTTTTGAGCTCCGGTGCGTCATTTGGCGGTCTAAGGCCATGAGCAGCTTCATTTCAGGTATTATGACTGGTAGGTGTGGTCGGGACTGAATTTCGGGAATTTCGGAGTCGAATAGGAAAGAAATTTCTCATTTTCGGAAGCCTTAAGTTGGAAGAATTGACTAAGATGGGATTTTTGAGTAAACGACCTCAAAATAAGGATTTGAAGGTTCCAATAGGTTCGTATGATGATTTCGGACTTAGGCATATGTTCGGAGCGGGTTTTGGATGACCCGGGAGCATTTCAACGCATATTGTGGAAGCTAATATTTTGGAAGAAATTTCATAAGTCTGGGTTGAAGTGAATTTCAGTGTTATTGATGTCTGTTTGGGATTCCGAGTCTGGGAATAGCTCCGTATGGTGATTCTGGTGTTAGGAGCGCGATCAGAAGTGAATTCGGAGGTCCGTAGGTCATTTTGGAGTTATTTGGCTAAAATTAGAAATTTGAAGTTTTTAAGAAGCCCGACCAGAAGTGGAAATTTTGATATCGGGGACGGATTCTGATTTCGGAAGTTGTGGTAGGTCCTTAATGTTGAATGTGACTTGTGTGAAAAATTTGGGGTCAATCGGACGTGATTTGATAGGTTTCGGCATCGAATGTAGAAGTTTTAAATTTCAAAGTTCGTAAAGATTGAATTGTGATGCGATTCATTGTTTTGCGTTGTTTGATGTGATTTGAGGCCTCGAGCAGGTGCGCATTATGTTTTGTAATAGGTTTGTGAGATCAGACGGGGTCCCGGGGGCCTCGGGTGGATTCCGGGTGGTTAATGGATCGAATTTGGAATTTGAGAAAAGCTGAGATTGCTGTCATCTGGTGTGACCGCACCTGCGGCCTTGGTGTCGCAGAAGCGAATGTGGCTGGGCTTGGCTTGGGGGCACAGGTGCGGCGCATCTCCCGCAGAAGTGAGACCGCATGAGCGGTCCGGGCTCCGCAGATGCGGGCGTGGTCGAGTTAGCTGGGGACCGCACCTGCGATGGAGTTTCCGCAGGTTCGGAGCGGCAGATGCGGTAGGTGGACCGCAGGTGCGAAAGAGCGGGCTGGGCAGTGTGTTATTTTAAGATGGGATTTGGCTCATTTTCTCCCATTTTTTTCATTTTTCTTGGACGATTTTGGAGACTTTCAAGTGGAGATTTTCTCCCATTTTTTTCATTTTGCAAGTTAAATACAAGATTTGTATATAGATTTGGTCATGGAAATTAGTAGAAATTTGGGATTTTGAAGAAAGATCTAGAATGTGTATTTTTTGACTTTTACCACGAATTTGGGCATGGAACTTAGAGAAAATTATATATTTGCGTTCGTAAAGTTATGGTTAATTTGTATCTTCAAAAAGTTTCGGAATTCGGGCACATGGGCTCGAGGGCGATTTTATCGACTTTCCGAGCGCAGTTGGGAATTTATATAAATTGAATTGATATAAGTATTAGAGTATATTTTCATTGGTTTTCCTATTATTTGGTTAGTTTTGGGCGTGGTGCATCAATGTAAGTCGTCGGTAGGTCTTGGTGGCCGGTTATGAATCTTCAGAGCGAGGTAAGTCTCCTTTCTAACCTTGTAAGAGGGAATTGTCCCCATAGGTGAAATAATTGAATATGTGTTACTATTTGTGGGAGCTACGTATGCACGAGGTGACTAGAGTCTGTGCGTAGCTACTATTATGCTTATGTTCGGGTAGTCTAGGACCCAGAAGCATATTTTATTTGCCATACTTGTAACTTATTTAATGAATATTGAAATAATTAAACTTTATCGAACTTGGTACATAAATTTCTGGAAAAGTTTTAAATACTATCTCCGCATCCATTAAAAGAGAATTTTATCACTTCTTTGGGAAATTATTTTCCTGGTAAAATGTGAATTATTGTGTGAATGTGTGTATCTATGAGTACCTGAGTTGCATGTTTGATTCACGAGTATGGTAACTCTATTATTTATATATGACCACGTCGCATGATCGATTCGCGAGTGGGGTAATAAATGCATCTATGGTTCAAGCCGTTCGACCCTTCGACAGTGCACAGTTTATATCGTTGGTTCGAGCTGTTCGACCCTTGACATTTCTTGCGCCTGATATTTGCTGAGTACTTTTTGAGATTTTGAACTATTTACTGGCCTTGAATTATAAATTGTCAACTGAAATGACAAGGATTTAGAGTTTTTATATGTGGAAGAAGTTGTTATTTTCTATCACTATTTGTTATTTACCTATGATATCCATGCTTAGTGTCATCCTTCTTTATATTGAATTGACCTCTAGCAAGCGTCAAAGTCGACCTCTCGTCACTATCTCTTCGAGGTTAGGCGGGATACTTACTGAGTACACATTGTTTTCGTACTCATACTACACTTGCTGTGCATTTTTATCGCACAGGTACATGTATATCTAGTTGCCGCGCTTGGCGTCGTGGCATGGTTGATATGGAGATTTGAGTGAGCTGCACCTCTCGAGATGACCCGCAGCCGGCAGAGTCTCCCTCAGATGTATTGTATTGTACTTTTATTTCTTTGTCCAGTTTGTATTCCGGACAAATATTGTATCACATGTATACTTCCTAGAAATGTTGCTCATGCACTTATGACACCGGGTTCTGGGATGAATTTGGGATGTATTTGTCGATTGAATTATTTAAAACATCGTTGTTACTCGGTAAGTTTATTTGATCTTTATATAATGAAATAAAAAGTAACGATTTTAAAAAATACTAAAATAGGAATTTAATTAACCATTGAGTGTTGGCTTGACTGACTGTGGTGTCCGGTGCCATCACGACCTTGATGGATTTTGGGTCGTGACAACGTGGTATCATAGCACTAGGTTCCCTTAGGTCTCACGAGTCATGAGCAAGTCTAGTAGAGTCTTGCGGATCGGTATGGAGATGTCTGCACTTATCTTCGAGAGGCTACAGGGCTGTTAGGAGTACTTCACTTCTTGATTCCTTATCGTGCGATTTGATTCCTTTGAGGCTTATGCCTACATTTCTTCTTACTCAATCTTACACGTCGCAAAGCGCTTTCTATAATCGAGAATTTGAGGAATTGTAATGGTACTACATATAAGGTGCGTGAGGTTTTTCCATGCATAGTTGGTTGGGGCTATTGTCATTGCTCTACGGAAGGATATTATGTTGTTTCAGCTCGATAGCTACACTTCTGAGAGCTTTGAGGTTATGCGCAGATTTTCTATGATGCTTATGATTGGTTATCACGCGGTACTAATATGATGATAGGATGCTTGCCCATATGTTGGGGCAACGAATGTCTTGATAGGAGTTCTACTCGGAGCGTGATTCCGAGATTTCAGTATTTTATTTCCGACGGAGGAAAGACAGTTGGACTATAAATGATCAGGTTTGGGTTGATAAGGTAATGAGAATGGGTTTTTTCAAGTGAGGAGGAATCTTCATTCGTGATTTGTCATCGTCGTCTTTGATCGAATTGGATGTGTTAAGTTCGCCGGTGCTATGGTTTCTTCGATTGCATTGAGTCAAGGTAATGTGAAGTAAAATTGAAGAAGCGGCTGTCAAAGATCGTGGTGTGCGGTGGTTCAGGATTGAATAAGTATTTCTAATGTAGGCGGCTCGAGGAAGATGATCTTCGGAGAGTTTTGAGGTTGTGGTGGTCTTCTAGTTTAAGTGCTACAAAGAATGATATTTATTTGAGGCAACGACTGGGAAGCCTACAATGAGGAAAGACATGTGGGAAGTGTCAGGCAATGGTTAGATTTCTAGAAGGCCAGGTGTAAGAAGCGGAAGTCGAGTAGTCGCTTAAAGGAGCGAGTTTGACAAAAGTGGGGGAATGGCAGCGTAGCATAGGAGTTCTGTGGTAAGATAGCTGCACATCTTGAGGAGAAGTTTTGAGTGACTAGAGAAATTAGTGGACGATGGTTGGGTCCATGGGATTAAATTGAAATAATGGCTATTTTGGCATATGATTGGATGCAACAGAGAGAAGTTGTTCGATGTGAAGAAGGATGCAACATAGCTGTGAATTGAGAGATATTGTTGCGCATTTAGTAGATGTCCACGAGGAGCGGACGGACCGGTAAAGTTGGTAAAAGAGAACGGGCGTAGGATGGGGTATTGAGGTCCTAGAGATTGTGAAGTACAGCGTCGTTGGAAGGTGTCAGTTGGTAATTTTTGCATGTGGGTTATCTTCTGTGAGCAGGTCAGTGGTTGCGTCGTTGGCGAAGTTTTGCGAGGGATTTTACTGACTATTAAGCAAGAGGTCGGATATGAGAATGTGGTTAATGACTCAGAGTGCTTGTGAAATGCTAACGGAAGGAATTCAAGGAATTTGGCGAGTTGGTTATGCAGGATCATGTGAGGAAGATAAGGAAGATTCTTGGAGAGTTCCAGATTTGTGTGATAACGGCTTCAGGATAAGTGGGAGAGTTCCACCGCCTGCGGTTGGGTTGCATAGGTATCTACTGGCCAAAATTCTGGTCATCAGCATACTAGTGGGTTATTACAGCTAAGGGAAGAAGGCATGAGTAATAATTGAGCAGAGGATTTGGTAAATGTGTGCAAAGGCTAACCTTATCGAATCAGGTTTAGGCTTTGGAAGGATTCAAGATTTATGCTTAGTGCAGAGGTAATTTGAAAGGGAAGTGATTCAGTCGGGTGCTTATTCAAGATGGGTATTTAGGTACCAGCGAAGCCGTGGAGTTGATTATATTCGGGACCAAGCCAGAGTGGGTGACTCTCAATAGTGGTCCTAGTAAATTCGAAGGTCAGAATGTGGTGTCTAAGGATTTCAAACCCACAGTATGGTTAAGAATCGAGCTTTTTCAGCGGAATTATGGGCAAAAAAAATTTGTTGGAGTATTCTACGTTATCTTCAGCGTGAAAGTAGCATTTGGGTTCATAGAAGGGTTATTAGAATGGGTATGCCAGTCGAAGATGTGAATATCCATGCAAGGAGAGCATGAAACGGTTCATGGGCTTCGAGACAAAGTAGTCTCGTGGATTGGAATCACTCGAAGTGAGTGCGAATTGAGTTTATATGTGTTGATTTGGAGTTATCATCATCCCTAATGTGAGTGCGAATTAGATTAATGTATAAGATGGGTCATGTTATATGAGCTTATGAAAGGTTTAATTGAATCTCACTGCGGTATTGTGGAGGTGTTAGCGTATGGGCATTGTGAGTTATTGTTCATCTTGATCTATGGCTTGAGCAAAGTGGGGGAAGTCTTCTATTGATAAGTTGAGTGCACAGCTAAATGTCGTATTAGTTTCAGTTAGAGGTATACGGGTGAATTAGTTATGTCCTACAGAAGTGGAGTTTGAGAATGATGCGAGTAATGGAAATTTGGAAAAGTTAGATGGTCAGCCATGGTGGAATTGGCGCAGTGGCGGCAATAGTCAGTCCTTTCAGCATGGTTAGTTATGCATGTGATTTACGACGGTGCGTATGAGTGCTTGATGGCCGCCATAATTGATTTTATTTGGAAGCATTCAAGTATTATGGTCTGTCATGTGTAGGCGGATCCCGGAAGGATTATGGTGGTATAGACTACTACTTGAGGATTTGCATGTTTTGTGATTATGAGAATTCACTCACGTGTTGTTATGATTCTCTTGAATTGAGTTAAGTAAAAGGTTTTTATGTGATAAAGTGTTTACCCTGTTAGTGGTTCAGGAGATATGATGAGATTCCTGTGCGATTGCATATTGGCATGTTAGGTGCAGTGAAAGGTATGAAATTTGGAAGCGATGATCAAGGTAGCAGTTCGGTGTTGGAAAGGATGTCACGAGCTCGGATGAGCAAGGAAAGGGATTTGGATGTTTAGAGTAAGTTGGTATTGTCTTCAGCATCACCTGAGATCGGTGGTTGTGTAAGAGGCGTTGCGTTCTGGTTGCAGATTTCTTGGTAGGCTTTACAGCAGTTGTGTGGCCGGTGGTATGGAGGTGCAGACTTGTTATCTAGTGCATGAGGTCGTGGAAGTGTATTCCACGCGAAGATCGTATGAGTGTGACATGTAGTCACTTGATTGATTGAAGATTCATACCAAGCGTAAAGAATTATAACATTGTTTATTTGAGAGTTTATGCCTGGAGGGCGCTCGGTTCATTTGGTTGCGGATGTAGGGATTTTGCTCCGACTGTGATGATTGTTCTTGCGTTTTATGAGGAAAGGTGGGTTATTATGGACCCAGGTAAGGCTATTAGCCTAGCTCGGTGCGAGTGGAATCGGCATAAAGTTTGTGAATGGATTTAAATATAATTATGGGCTCTATAAGAGTCAAATGTGTTAATTTCAGTATAGCGCTTCTCATGGAGAGGTATAAGAACATTAGATGTTGTTCTTTCCTCGTCTATTTCATTTAATATTATGATTGTGCCGTATGAGTTGTGAAACGGCTTGATAGTTTCTTATGTGTTGAGATTCCGCGTAATGATGATGGTATGGGAGCAGAATAGCTCTTGAGATTCAGAGTATATATATCGCACCTTAGTCGTGCTTAAGTTTTGTAGCGTATGGCTCTATCAGTCTCCCCAGGATGGTATTATGCACTTAGCGTGCTTGTGACCAATATTCGATATTTTGTGGTAATGAGCAATTTAGCTCGGTGTGTATCTCTTTACGTGAATTTTATGGGTGGATTAGGTGGCACGCCGCCGCGGTTATGTTATTTGGATCGGGTTGCGAGCCGCAACAGTGTGATGTTGAGTACAGTCCCCTATATTTATTTTTCTTGTGTTTTACTTTCTATTTTCTGAGGAAAGTTCATATTAGTTGCGGGAGTCGAGTAGTCCCTTCCTGAGTCATTTCCTTATGTATCGTGTTTGAGTTGTGGCCTATTGGCTCATTGTGGCATCATGTGAGACGGTTGGTCATGTCTGGGGTGACTTGTTGTCTGAGCAGTTCATACTGGGTGAGAGGAGATTATTGGACCAGGGATCAGTGCAATAAGATTGTGTGAAGTATATTAAAGGACAAATACCATTAGTTAGGTCGTAATGAGGTGATGATTCTAGTCGAGAGGAGAGATTCAATGATTGGTTAACTCTGCAGTTGGTTGTAAATTTCTACACACCTCCTCCGTTGCAGTGGTATCGTAAGCGTTATAGCAAGACCTATATATATGTTGTCACAGACCGAAATCCATAAGGTCGTGATAGCGCCGGACACCATTGCCAGGCAAGCCTATCATTTAAATAGTTAAGTTAAATTTCCTGTTTTATCATTTTTATTGAAATCATTACCTTTCACTTTATTGAATAATAACGGAACAAAAATTTTTGTTAAGTGCATGAGCAATTTCTATTGCAGTAAATCCCAAACACTTCCCAGAACCCAGTGTCACAAGTGCATGAGTAATTTCTAAGAATTTATACAATCATTACAAAGCTTGTCCTAGATACAAGTTGGACAATGAAATTTAAAACAAAATGAATACAATACGAGGGAGACTCTGTCAGCTACGGATCACCTCGGATGGTGCAGCTCGCCTAAGTCCCCAAACCAGCCACATCGCTGTGAAAGTACCTGTGCAATGAAAATGCACAGCAAGTGTAGCATGAGTATGAAAACAACGTGTACTCAGTAAGCTGCCCGCCTAACCTCAAAAAGGTAGTGACGAGAGATTGAATTAGACACTTGCTAGAGGTCACTTTAGTATATTCAAGTGTGACACTAAGCATGATAATCATAGGTAATTTATTAAAATCAGGAATGGATAATATCAACCCTTCCACATTTAACACTTTAACTCTTCGTCATTTCAATAACAATTAATCAAACATGGGTGATTTAATAAAATAACAGATAATCAACGAGAAGGAACAACTTCTTCCAAAAATTTTAATAACTTTAAATCTCTGTCATTTCAGTTGACAACATAAAATTCCAGGCCAGTAATCAGGCAAAAATCACAGCAAATACGCAGTAAATATCATGCGCAAGCAATGCCGAGGGTCGAACAGCGCGGACCAACCATAATAAATTGTGCACTGCCGAAGGGTCGAACGACTCGAACCATAGATGCATCTATTTTTTCCCGCTCGCGAATCAATCATGCGACGCGGTCAACATAAAAAGAATAAGGCTAGCCTGCTCGCGAATCATACCTGCGACTCAGGTGCTCATATGTACACATATTCACATAATAAATTTGCATTTTTATCAAGACAACAGTTACTCAGGAAAGTGGTAAAAATCTTCTTAAAGGAACCTGAAAAATAGCTTTTAAATCTTTGTTTTGAAACTCATTTGCCAAGTTTAATAATATTAAATAATATAACCTTATCAGGTATACAATTATCTACGGAGGAATCAATTCTCTTTCTAAATAATTATCAAAGGTACACTCTAGTCTTCTTAGGAATTCAATTACTGATTCAATAGCATTTACAGCCTAATATTAGTGGCAGGATCACATGTATAACACGTAAGGCATGCTAGTGGATCCTAGAATACCCGGACATGGCATAATAGTAGCTACGCACGGACTCCCGTCACCTCGTGCGTACGTATCCCCCCCCTCCCCGCAGATAGTAGCACATACTTAATTAGTTCACCTAGGGGGACAATTCCCCCTCACAAAGTTAGAAAGGAGACTTACCTCGCTCTGAAATTCCATAACCGGCTTCCAAGCCCTTCTGATGACTCAAATCATTGCACAATGCTCCGAAACTATCCAAACAACGACAAACCAATGAAAATATACTCTAATATTTGCAACAATTCCAAATTATATAATTTCCCAACCCCGCTCAGTGAATTGACTAAAATACCCTCGGGCCCACGTGCCTGGAATCAGAAATTTCTCGAAGATATAATCTACCCATAGCCTTACTAGCTCAAATATAGAATTTACACTAAATTCCATGCTCAAAATCGTGGTAGAAATCAAAAATACGATTTTTAGGTTTTCTACAATATTTTCCAAATTTTTTCACAATTTTCATGTATAATTCCATGTAATAACCTTGTATTTAACTTAAAAACATGAAGGAATTACTTACCTTGTGATCCTTGACGAAAACCCTCTCTTGAAGCTCCTCCAAAATCGTCCACACCAAGTGAAAATTTAAGAAATGGCCCAAATCCCGTCTTAAAATAATACACTGCCTAGGGATCCTTCTATGGGATCGCACAAACGCCTCCGCGATCGCATACACCTTCTGTGCTGCCTCCATAATTTCCCTACGCGATCGCACTCTCATTCATGCGATCGCACAAGCCATTCCCAGCTCCCTCCAAATTTCCTCCTCTGCGATCGCAACTTCACCCCTGCGTTCGCATAGGCCAAAACAGCAACCCCCACATTTCCTCTATTGTGTGATCGCATACACTTACCTGTGATTGCACAATCCAAAACCAGCAGCCTCCCAAATCCTTATATGCGATCGCATACCCACTCAAGCGATCGCATAGAGTAAAAACCTGGTGCACTCACACCAGAAAATCAACAATCCTCACAAGGAAAGAATCGACCCGTTGAGCATCCGAAATACGCCCGAGGCCCCCGGGACCTCAACCAAAACTACCAAGAAGTCCCAATACCTCATTCGAACTTAGTCGAGCCTTGAAATCACATCAAACAACATCAAAATCACAAATCGCAGCCCGATTCAAGCTTAATAAACTTAGAACTTTCAAACTTCCACATTTGATGCCGAAACCTATCAAATCACGTCTGATTGACCTCAAATTTTTCACACAAGTCATATTCGACATTATGGACCTTCTCCAACTTCCGGAATCACATTTCGACCCCAATATCAAAATTTCCACTTCCAGTCGGATTTCTCGAAAACCTTCAAATTTCTATCTTTCGCCAAATGACTTCAAAATAACCTACGGACATCCGAATTCACTTCTGATTGCGCTCCCCACTCCAGAATCACCATACAGTTCTATTCCTAGGTCAGAATCCCAAACAGACATCATCACTACAATGCGCTTCAAGCCGAACTTAGGAAATTTCTTCAAAAATGCTGACTTCCACAATATGCATCGAAAAGCTCCCGGGTAATCCAAAGCCTGATCCGGACATAAGTCCAAGTCTGAAATCATCATACGAACCTACAGAAACCTTCAAATCCCAATTCAGAGGTCGTTTACTCAAAATTCCAATCTTAGTCAATTTCTCCAACTTAAGGCTTCTGAAATGAGAATTTTCTTTCCAAATAAACTCTAAACTTTCCGAGATTCAATTCCGACCACACCTACAAGTCATAATACCTGAAATGGAGCTGCTCACAACTTTAAACCACTGAACAACGCGCCAGAGCTCAAAATGACCGTTCGGATCATTACATATGTCATGAAGTGCACTAGGAGCATCAAATTCATGGAATTTTGGCTATTAAGATCAGGGAATGTCATTATGGTTAAATGATGAATTATGCGTATGGTGATAATTCAGCTAAGTCATGAAATCATGTTCTGGTACCTCGTGTAGTGATTGATTCGGTGTTCATTTATTGGAAACAGGCCTGGCAGAGAATTTCGGGAGTTGGAACTGGGTTCTGAGCTTATGGTATAGATAAAGGAGGACATCTTCGGATTTGATCGAGCTAATGCACTCAGCTGAGTGATGGAAGCACAGGTAGGTGCACGAAATGTTAACGGTGATTTCAGATAACTCCAGAGCAGTTCTTGGCACGTTTGAGGACGAACGTATGCTTAAGTGGGAGAGAATGTAACGACCCGACCGGTTGTTTTGTATTCTAGTGCGTCGTTTGGCGGTTTAAGGACATGACCAGCTTCATTTCAGTTATTATGACTGGTAGGTGTGGTCGGTACTGAATTTTGGGAAGTTCGGAGTCGAATTGGAAAGAAAGTTCTCATTTCGGAAGCCTTAAGTTGGAAGAATTGATTAAGATTGGTTTTTTGAGTAAACGACCTCAAAATCAGGATTTCAAGATTCCCGCAGGTTCATATAATGATTTCGGACTTAGGCATATGTTCGGAGCGGGTTTTGGATGACCTGGGAGCGTTTCGGCGCATGTTGTAGAAGTTAGTATTTTGGAAGAAATTTCATAAGTCTGGGTTGAAGTGCATTTCAGTGTTATTGATGTACGTTTGGGATTTCGAGTCTGGGAATAGCTTCGTATGGTGATTCTGGTGTTAGGAGCGCAATCGAAAGCGAATTCGGAGGTCTGTAGGTCATTTTGGAGTTATTTGGCTAAAGTTAGAAATTTGAATTTTTTAAGAAGTCTGAACAGAAGTGGAAATTTTGATATCGGGGTCGGATTCTGATTCTGGAAGTTGTGGTAGGTCCGTAATGTTGCATGTGACTTGTGTGCAAAATTTGGGGTCAATCGGACGTGATTTGATAGGTTTCGGCATCGAATATAGAAGTTTGAAATTTCAAAGTTCATAAAGATTGAATTGTGATGCGATCCATTGTTTTGGCGTTGTTTTATGTGATTTGAGGCCTCGAGCAGGTCCGCATTATGTTTTGGAACACGTTTGTGTGATCGGACGGGGTCCCGGGGGCCTCGGGTGGATTCCGGGTGGTTAACAGATCGAATTTGGAATTTGAGAAAAGCTGAGACTGCTGTCATCTGGTGTGACCGCACTTGCGGGGTTTTGGCCGCAGGTGCGGCCTTGGTGTCGCAGAAGCAGATGTGGCTGGTCTTGGCTAGGGGGCGCAGGTGCGGCGCATCTCCCGCAGAAGCGAGACCGCAGTAGCGGTCCGGGCTCCGTAGATGCGGGCGTGGTCGAATTAGCTGGGGACCGCACCTGCAATGGAATTTCTGCAGATGCGGCAGGTGGACCGCAGGTGCGAAAGAGCGGGCTGGGCAGTGTGTTATTTTAAGATGGGATTTGGCTCATTTTATCCCAGTTTTTTCATTTGGCTTGGAGGATTTTGGAGAGTTTCAAGTGGGGATTTCGTCATCTATGTCAAGGTAAGTTGTTTCTACTCATTGCAAGTTAAATACAAGATTTGTATATAGATTTGGTCATGAAAATTAGTAGAAATTTGGGATTTTGAAGAAAGACCTAGAATGTGTATTTTTGAACTTTGACCGCGAATTTGGGCATGGAACTTAGAGAAAATTATATATTTGAGTTCGTAAAGTTATGGATAATCATTCTCTTCGAAAATTTTTGGAATTCGGGCACGTGGGCCCGAGGGTGATTTTATCGACTTTCGCAGCGGAGTTGGGAATTTATATAAATTGAATTGATATAAGTATTAGAGTATATTTTCATTGGTTTTCCCGTTATTTGGTTAGTTTTGGGCGTGGTGCATCAATGTGAGTCGTCAGAAGGGCTTGGAGGCCGGTTATGAATCTTCGGAGCGAGGTAAGTCTCCTTTCTAACCTTGTAAGAGGGAATTGTCCCCATAGGTGAAATAATTGAATATGTGTTACTATTTGTGGGGGCTACGTACGCACGAGGTGACGGGATTTCGTGCGTAGCTACTATTATGCTTATGTCCGAGTAGTCTAGGACCCCGAAGCATGTTTTATTTTCCATACTTGTAACTTATTTAATGAATCTGGAAATAATTAAACCTTATCGAACTTGGTAAATAAATTTCTAGAAAAGTTTTAAATACTCTCTCCGCGTCCATTAAAAGAGAATTTTATCACTTCTTTGGGAAATTGTTTTCCTGGTAAAATGTGAATTATTGTGTGAATGTGTGTATCTATGAGTACCTGAGTCGCATGTATGATTTGCAAGTAGGATATCTCTATTATTTATATATGACCGTGTCACATGATCGACTCGCGAGCAGGGTAATAGATGCATCTGGTTCAAGTCGTTCGACCCTTCGGCAGTGCACAGTTTATATTTATCGTTGGTTCAAGCCCTTCGACCCTCGACATTTCTTGCGCATGATATTTTCTGAGTACTTTCTGAGATTTTGAACTGTTTAATGTCCTTGAATTATAAATTGTCAACTGAAATAACGAGGATTTAGAGTTTTTATATGTGGAAGAAATTGTTATTTCCTATCACTATTTGTTATTTACCTATGATATTCATTCTTAGTGTCATCCTTCTTTATATTGAATTGACCTCTAGCAAGTGCCAAAGTCGACCTGTCGTCACTACCTCTTCGAGGTTAGGCGAGATACTTACTGATTACACATTGTTTTCTTACTCATACTACACTTGATGTGCATTTTTATTGCACATGTACATGTATATCTAGTGGCCCTGCTTGGTGTCGTGACATGGTTGATATGGGGACTTGGGTGAGCTGCACCTCTCGAGACGACCCGCAGCCGGCAGAGTCTCCCTCAGATGTATTGTATTGTACTTTTATTTCTTTGTCCAGTTTGTATTCCGGACAAATATTGTATCAGATATATACTTCCTAGAAATTTTGTTCATGCACTTGTGACACCGGGTTCTGGGATAACTTTGGGATGTATTTGTCGATTGAATTATTTAAAACATCGTTGTTACTCGGTAACTTTATTTTATCTTTATATAATGAAATAAAAAGTAACGATTTTCAAAAATACTAAAATAGGAATTTAATTAACTATTGAGTGTTGGCTTGCCTGACTGTGGTGTCCGGCGCCATCACGACCTTTATGGATTTTGGGTCGTGACACAAATTATTTTTATGATGATTTTATCATCTAAATTTATCATTTACACCCATATTAGGTTTTAAATATTTTTAGTACATTTGTATTTTAAGGCTAAATTGCACATTTTGCAATAATAGCCCATATATACTTATAATTGCATTATTAATGAAAAAAATAACCTTTTGTATTTTTATAATGTTAAATAATTGTTTTTAATCATTAGTATGCAAAAATAATATTATTTTTATTTATCTATTATTTTTATAAATTATTTATTTATTAAAATTGGGTATTTAAAATCTGGCCCTAATTCGACAATTAATTTCGGACCTAGACTACCCAATTACCCCAAGCTCAATACCCCTAGGCCAGTATCATCACCCATTCAATTAAATCCGACCCAGCCCCGCTCAAATCCCAGCCATTGATAAAAAATGATCAATAGCTCATAAATATCCCCCCACTTTCCTTATATCCCCATCTTACAAACCCTAACCCCATTTCCCTAATTCGCCGCCTCTCTACTCCCCCCCTCTGAAGAACCCTAGCCCGCCACCTCTCCAAAATCCTCCCCCAATCCCGTTGCTAATGGGATTTTCTTCCCATTTGCTTACCATTTCGACATATTTCCTTTATTTGTTGATTCTTTACGATATTACTTAGTACTTTCCTAAACATGGCAAGTACCCCACTTTGATTCTGTCCTAATCGATCTTCATCTCTTGAATCTTGTAACGACCCGACCGGTTATTTTAAGAATTTAAGTTTCGTTTGGTGGCATAAGGTCTTGAACAACTTCACATTGTATATATCGACCTGCGTATATGGTTGGATTCAGTTACTAGATGATTCAGAGCCGAATTGGAAGAAGGATTCTAGTTTTGGAAGCTTAAGCGGTGAAATTTGACTGGAATTTGACTTTTTTGTAAATGGCTCCGGAATAAGTTTTGAATAATGTCAACAAATCCGTATGGTGATTTTGGACTTAGACGCGCGTCCATATTCGGATTTGGAGGCCCGTATGGTAATTTGAGGCAATTCGACGAAAGTTGGAAAATTGAAGTTTGGAAAACGGAGAAGTTGACCCACAATTGTATTTTGAGATATCAGGGTCGGAATACGATCTGAGTTGTAACAGCTCCGTTGTGTAATTTGGGACGTGTCTGCAAAATTTGGCGTCATTCCGGGTTTGTTTGATTGGTTTCGGGACAAGTTTTCGAAGTTGGAAGATTTGGAAGTTCATAGTTCTATTCATGGCGCGATTTACATTTTCGGAGTTGTTTGATGTGATTTGAGACCCCGAGCGAGTCCGGGTTAGATTATAGATTTTTTTTGTGTGTTTAGACGGGGCCTCGGGTGTGTTTCGAATGGGTTACGGGCCTATTTCTTCTATTTTTGAATTGTTGGTTTCTGGTGTCTGTCATCCTCTTTCGCGATTGCGTATCCCAAGCCGCGATCGCATAGTTTTCGGTCGATCTGCTTCATTTTTCTTCATCATGTTCGCATAGCACCTCCCGTGATCGCAAAGGTCTGCTTTCTTCATCTTCGCGTTCGCATCCCCTCCCTCGCATTCGCGTAGTAGAAATCAGGGGTTGGGAGATGTTGGCTATTTCTTCTTTGCGTTCGCATCATCTGCCACACGTTCGCGTAAGATCTTGTCCATTTGTTCATCGCATTCGCAACCCTTCGTTCGCGATCGTGAAGGGTTTTCTTCGTAGCCTCAAATCTCTTCTTTGGGATCGCGATGCTTAAGGACCTGGGCAGAATATAAGTTTTCCAAATCGAGGGTTAGGCCATTTTCACCATATTTTGACTTGTAGAGCTCGATTTTAAGCGATTCTTGGTGGGATTTTTCAAGCAATTCGATTGGATAATTGCTCTTCACTTAGAGTTAAATATATCCCATGATTTAATCTTTATTTTTATCATTTAAATTGTGTTTTTAGTTGAGGAAAATGTTGGTTTTTTAAGAAATTTCCAAGGAAGAAATGGCATCGCAATTTGATAATTTTTGTATGGTTAAACTCATATTTGAATGGGTATTTGGATTTTTTAAAATTTGTCGGGTTCCGTAGTGCAGGCCCGGGGGTCGACTTTTGGACCATTTTTGGATTTTGTTAAAAATTTAGACTTTATGATCCGAAATAGTTTCTTATAAGTTTTATGTGTGCTTTGATGTTATTTTATTTGGATTTGAGCCGTCCGGAGACCTTTTCACTCAAAGAGTTTGTTTTAGAGTACCGAATTGTCGTCTTTGAGGTAAGTATCTTGCCTAACCTTGTGTGGGGGAATTGCCCCTTAGGATTTGAGTCTTCTACATTGATTGTAGTCCGTGTACGTGAGGTGACGAGTGTGTGCTCGGACTTATTTGAGTGAATTTGGCCTTTTAGGGTTCTTAGGTCCTTATATTCACCGTGTATGAAGTTTTTCTTGATATGTTTGAGTTCCTATTTGCTAGTTTCACTTCTACTTTCTTTGATTAGGGATAATTGCTTTAGGATTCACCCTTACTGTCTACTTGACCCTGATTTGACTTAACTGAAGATTTTACCTCTTCTATCGTCATGCTATATTTTCATAACTGCTTATCTTTAATTAAAATTATTATTATCCCGTCCTATAATTGTTTAGTATTATTTGGAATTATGATTATCTTTTGCTGCTTAACCTTACTTGAATTGTTGAATATCTGTCGAAATTGCTCAACCTGAAAAGGGGATTAGATAACCTATATCTCAGTTGACTTGCCTTTATTTGGAAGTATTTGACTCGTGTTGGCTTCTTATTGTTGACTTGAATATTGTGGAATCGTTGTTAGATTTTTGTTTTGCTTTCCTTTGTTAATATGTTCTCCTTGCACCTAGCATTCTTTACTATGGTTATTCATTATGAATGAGTGTCACGACCCAAAATCCTAACTTAGGTCGTGATGGCGTGCAACAGCGGGGTCAGGTGAGCCAACACTCAATTTACTAAGGGTTCTTTCTTATTAGATTAAACATTTCAACATATACTCAGTTTTTTTAAAACTTAAAACATAAATCGACAAGGATAATTAGCTAGTTTTTAATCAAAAGCGGCCATGAGGAGGCGTGAGCCAATATATATACCGGCCCGTAATCCATAATAACTACCACGTGTGCGCCAGGAACTAGTGTCGCAAGTCTTACGGGCATACTAACAGAATATACAAAAGAGATAATATAAAGTCCCACTGTCTGAAAGAAATAGACGGGAATAAACAAAAGAAACTCCATGGTGCTACCGGAGATCGCCAAGAGAAAGCAGCTCACCGTGAAGTTAGGTCCGTCTATAATCAGAATCAAGCTCTAGTCTGACAACCAGATGCACTAGCCTCAGAACCTGTACAATTAAGTACAGAAGCATAAGATGAGTATATATATATATATATATATATATATATATATATATATATANTGTACCCAGTGAGTATCCCACCTAACCTCGAAGAGGTAGTGACGAGAGGTCGACTTAACACTCACTAAGGTCCAACAATATAATTTAATAGAATATGATGAAAATTGTAGGCATGTAAAGGCAGTGAAGCAACAAATATATAAGACACTAAAATCCAAGTAATTACTGGAAATAAATAAACAATTACTACTTCACCTTCCCCCAAATATCTGTCAAATCAATGTCCATGAATTTAGTAACAAATAAATCATTCGCATACAGAATAAGGACAACCGGCCTGAGACATAAGATAGTCATATTTGTGCACAGCCGAGGGTCGAACGGCCCGAACCATAAGTGCACCTTGCCATAAAGTACTCACATCTATGCACTACCGAGGATCGAACGGCCTGAACCATAAGTGCATCTTTGCCATAAAGTAATCATCTCTATGCACTGTCGAGGATCGAACGGGCCAAACTATAAGTGCATCTTTCAATTCGCCGTGGCGTACAGCCCACTCCCATAAGAGTGGGGGAAATCACACTCCGCTCACAGAATGTAAATTGCGAAGCGATCATATGCACACACAATATTCCTTTTTAAATACTCTTTAGTAAACATTTCCTTCAAATTTCTCAAATTCCATGATCTCAGGGAAATAATCCGCATTAACATTTAATTTATTAAGCATATAGTTCATTTCAAGGAAAACACAATCCATGATATGGGCCGCACTCCCTACGAACAAGGGAAATCTGACCCTCAGTTATAAGGGTTGAATATCTTTCGACACTTTCAAGAGAAGAAGATTGGTCTACAAGAACTTGGCTATCCCTAGCAAAAAACAAACTCAGCAGGGACAATTTCATAGACTCCAGGTTCACGTAGGTGTTCGCCTCTACCTCTAGAAAAAGACCGAGAAACCCTAAACCTTGGAGAAACTAGAGATCTAGTGGAAGGAGAAGGAACTATCTGAGAAGAAGAGGAGCCCCTCGAAGGAGTAGATCCTAGACTTCTAAGTCTACCACCCCTCCGACTCTTAGTCGGAGCAGAAGATGGAGTTAAACTTTCAATATCTATTACTCCTTGAGGTTGGTTTGAAGAAGACATGTTTACAAAGGCAAGAAGAAAGTTCATTACAAAAAGACAAAGTTAGAAAAGTGTTTCCTGGAAGCAAAGAAAAGAAGAAAGGTATTTATACTTGAGGACAACCGTCAAACATGGGAAAAAAAGAAAAATAATGATGAAAAGTCATAATTGAAGATGTCACTTCGGGACTGGCACAGCCGCAAAAATCCCTAAAAGGTGCCGCGAAAAGGACACGTGGTATGAGCATTAAATGGAAGTGACAAACGACGCCTATGGTGCAGAGAAGGATACAATGATTCGAGGAAAAGCGGCGGAAAAATATTCCTGCCATAAATGAATATCCACTTACCAAATATTAATCGTTAAATATATTGTAAGTGGAGGGACTATCCGTATTGGTAAAAAGAGTTTCACACGTAAGCCAGCTTTTGGCAACTCAGCCACTCACGTGGACACAGGAAAATGCGACAGCTGGATGTGATTCTTTGAAAAGGTACGGTACAAAGAGGCACGATTCAGTAAACCCTCGAGCTTATCAGCCACGGGAAACTCAACCAGATCAAAACAGGGGAGAGGCACGGTCAGAATGAATCTAGACAAAGCTACGGGCAAATTCAAAGACCCACAATTGATTATTCGAATGTTATGCAATCGTACCCCAATTACCGTTATCCTTTGTAATGCCTCATTAATGTCATAATTAGTCATTAATGAGAAACCATAGCAAGAGTTGTACGTTATAAGAATCTCCTCTATAAGGGAGGGGAATACAGCTTCTAAAGGCATCTGATTCTCGAATATTATTGACTTCGCTTTTCTATATTTCTGCAATATTGTCTGTTATTCATTTTTCTCTATTTCCTTGATTATTTGTAACATGTGTTCATCTAAAACATAGCTTTAGCCAAAGGGTCTAATTCTTTTGTTAAACAATGATGTGGGACTAACTACCCGGACATAACAATAATAGCCGCTACGTACGGACTCTCATCACTTTGTACGTACGTAGCCCCCACAATTATCACACATAGAATTTAAAAATCTAAGGGGTCAATTCCCTCTTACGAGGTTAGAAAGGAGACTCACCTCGTGTTGCACGTACTCCCTAGGTTAAGAATGTGCCCGAAACTCCGAACTCGTCACCCAAAGGACTCGAAGCTAACCAAACATTACATAAATATATCAAATTATACTCAAAGCATGGAATTCTCTGATTGGGCAACCGCACCTGCGGTCACACCAGATCAGGTGCACTAGGAACTACTTCAGCTGGTTTTTGGCCTCGTTTGGTGCCCGAGAAGTACCTGGGCCCACCCGAGCCCCCGTCCAAATGTATCAACAAGTCCCAATTAATAATACGGACTCGCTCGAGCCTTCGGAACACCCGCAACAACACTAAAACTCAAAATCAGACCTCAAAACCCCTAGAACCAAACTTAGGAACTTTAAGTTTTCTTGACTTCGCTAACAATACACCAAACCGACCTATACTACTCGGAATGACACCAAATTTTGCAGGAAATTCATAAATGATATAAAGGAACTATTTCCGGTCTCAAAATTCCGTTCGGACCTTGATAACATAAAAACACGTCCCAAACCACAATAGGAACTTAAGGAACTCTTATTTCAATATTGGGCGCCGAAATGCTCCTGGGTCATCTGAAACCCATTCCGAACATACGCCCAAGTCCGAAATCATCATACGAAGCTACCGGAACCATCGAAACTCGATTCCGAGGTCGTTTACTAAAAATGTTGACCGAAGTCAAACTTTGCCTTAAAGGCCAACCTGAAGGAACCAAGTGTTCCAATATTGCTCTAAAGACTTCTGAATCCCGGGCCACCCGCCCCCGCAAGTCATGAATCACAATAAGCCTCTATGGGAAGTTTCATTTAGGGGAACAGGGTCCGATAATGTAAAACGACCATTCGTGTCATTACATTCTCCACCTGTTAAACAAACGTTCTTCCTCGAACGGGTCTAGAATCATACCTGAAGTGCTGAATAAGTGCGGATATCTGCTCCGCGTGTCCTCCTCGGACTCCCATGTCGCTTCCTCGACTGGTTGGCCCCTCCACTACACCTTCACTGCAGAAACTCTCTTGGACCTCAACTGGCGATCCTGTCTATCAATAATAACAACTGGCTCCTCCTCGTAGCCCAACCTCTCATCCAACTGAATAGTGCTGAAATCAACCACGTGAGAGAAGTCGGCGTGGTACCTCCAGAGCATGGATACATGGAAGACCAGATGAACTCCTGATAAACTGGGAGGTAAGGCTAGCTCATAAGCAACCTCCCCAACTCGCCTCAACACATCGAAGGGACCTATAAACCTCGGGCTCAGCTTGCCTTCTTCCCGAACCCCATAATACCATTCATCAGGGAGACCTTCAACAGAACCCTGTCTCCCTCCATAAATGATACCTCACGTGCCCTCTGATCCATGTAACTCTTCTATCTGGACTGTGATGTGCGGATCCTCTCCTGAATCAACTTCACCCTCTCCAAAGCATCCCTCACTAGGTCGGTGCCATATAACATAGCCTTGTCAGGTTCAAACCACCCGATAACGACATCGCCGACCATACAAAGTCTCAAATGGAGCCATCTCGATGCTGGACTGTTAACTATTATTGTAAGCAAACTCGGCCAAAGGCAAGAACTGGTCCCACTGACCTTCGAATTCAATCACGCATGCTCTGAGCATATCCTCCAATATCTGAACTGTACGCTCCGAGTGGCCATCAGTCTGAGGGTGAAATGTTGTGATGAGGTCTATCTAGGTGCCTAACCCACTGTGCATTGCTCTCTAGAAGTGTGAGGTGAACTGAGGACCTCGATCTGATATAATGGACACCGGCACACTGTGCAACCAGACTATCTCCCGAATGTAGATCTGGGCTAACCTCTCAAAAGTATATGTAGTAGCTACAGGAATGAAATGTGCCGATTTGGTCAATCTATCCACAATGACCCAAACTGCGTCAACCTTCCGCAAAGTCCGAGGCAACCCAACCACGAAGTCCATAGTGATGCGCTCCCATTTCCACTTAGGAATGGGCATCTGCTGAAGTAGGCCTCCTGACCTCTAGTGCTCATACTTCACATGCTGGCAATTAAGACACCTAGTCACATACTCCACAATGTCCCTCTTCATCTGCCTCCACCAGTAATGCTGCTTCAAATCACGATACATCTTCGTAGCACAAGGATGAACAGAATATCGAGAACTGTGTGCCTCCTCTAGAATCCTCTCCCTCAGGCCATCAGCATTAGGAACACATAAACGGTCCTGAAGTCTTAGAACACCATCCTTGCCAATAGTAACCTCCTTGGCACCACCCTGTACCACTGTCTCCCGAAGCTCTAAACACGGATCATCGAACTATCGGGCCTTAATCTCCCCCAATAACGAAGATTGAGCAACCACATGTGCTAAAACCCGACGAGGTCTGAAAGGTGTAATCTCACCAGGCAGTTAGCCAAGGATTGAATGTCCAAGGCTAGAGGTCCCTCCTTCGCTGCAATATAAGCCAAGCTACCCATACTCTCCGCCTTCCTGCTCAAAGCATCCGCTACCACATTCGCCTTGCCCGAATGATATAGAATGGTGATGTCATTATCCTTCAGCAACTTAAGCCACATACGCTGCCTTAAATTAAGATCCCTCTGTTTGAACAAGTGCTGCAAGCTGTGGTGGTCTATATAAACCTCATAGGACACCCCATACAAGTAGTGCCTCCAAATCTTAAGAGCATGAACAATCGCCGCCAACTCTAAATCGTGCACAAGGTAATTCTTCTCATGAACCTTCAGTTGGCGCGAAGCATAAACAATAACTCTCCCTTCCTGCATCAACACACATACCAAGCCAACGCGCGAAGCGTCGCAATACACTGTACACATCCCCGAACCGGAAGGCAGTACTAGAACTGGTGCTGAGGTCAATGCTGCCTTGAGCTTCTGAAAGCTCGCCTCACACTCATCGGACCATCACGGGGCATTCTTCTGAGTCAATCTAGTCAATGGAGCTGCAATAGAAGATAACCCCTCCACAAATCGGCGATAATAGCCTGCTAGGCCCAAAAAGCTCCTGATCTCTGTAGCTGATGTAGGACGCGGCCAATTCTGACCTGCCTCGATCTTATGAGGATACACCTTGATACCCTCTCTGAATACCAAATGCCCCAGGAATGCTACGGAATCCAACCAGAACTCATACTTGGATAACTTAGCATATAGCTTCTATTCTCTCAAAGTCTGGAGCACAACTCTCAAATGCTGCTCGTGCTCCCCAGGCTACGTGAGTAAATCAAGATGTCATAAATAAATACAATGACAAAGGAATCAATATACGGCCTGAACACCCTATTCATCAAGTCCATGAATGTTGCTGGGGCATTAGTCAAGCCAAAGCACATCACCAGGAACTCATAGTGGCCATATCTCGTACAGAAAGCAGTCTTCGGAACATCTGAGGCCCGAATCTTTAACTGATGATATCCCGATCTCAAATAAATCTTATAAAACACCCTAGCACCCTGCAACTGGTCAAACAAATCATCGATGTGCGGCAAAGGATACTTGTTCTTAATGGTGACCTTGTTCAACTGGCGGTAATCAATACACATCCGCATGGACCCATCCTTTTTCTTCACGAATAGAACTGGAGCACCCTACAGTGATACACTCGGTCTGATAAACCCCGTAGCCAACAACTCCTCAAGCTTCTTATTCAACTCTTTCGGAGCCATACGATACGGAGGAATAGATATAGGCTGGGTGCTTGGAGCTAAATCAATGCCAAAGTCAATATCACGCTCCAGAGGCATGCCCGGAAGATCTGAAGGAAATACATCAACAAACTCTTGAACAACTGGCACTGAATCAATCGTTGGAGACTTGGTTGTGGTGTCCCGCACATAAGCAAGATAGGCCAGACAACCTTTCCCAACCATATGTCGAGCCTTCATGAATGAAATAACCCAGCTCACTACACTAACTAAGGAACCTCTCCACTCCAGCCTAGGCGACTCGGGAATGGCTAAAGTAACTGTCTTGGCATGGCAATCTAGCATGGCATGATAAGGAGATAGCCAATACATGCCTAGAATAACCTCAAAATCAACCATGTCGAGCAATAAAAGGTCTGCTCTGGTCTCGAACCCACAGAAGGTGATCACACAAGACCGATAGATCTGGTTTGCCACCAGAAAATCGCCCACAGGAGTGGACACATATATAGGAGAACCCAAGGACTCGCGAGGAGCATCCAGAAAATGAGCAAATAATGTTGAAACCTATGAATAGGTGGATCCTGGATCAAATAATACTGAAGCCTCTCTACCACATACTGAGATAATACCTGTGATCACGGGGTCTGAGGCCACTGCATCTGTTCTGGCCGGAATGGTGTAGAATCTGGCTGGAGATCGAAAGCTGAGCTCCACCAGGGTGAACAGGAGCTGCCTGACCTCCCCCTGGCTGGCCTCCACCTCTAGGACGACCCCTGCCGACCTATCCTCCACCTCTAGATGGCCAGACTACTGGTGCCGGACCCATCGGCTGATACCCCTACTGTACGGCCTTGCCCCGAAACATGGGACAATGCCTCCTCATATGACCTGGCTCCTCACACTCGTAAAAACCCCCAAGTACCATAGTATGTTTCCCTGAAGAAGAACCCTGAATGTCCAGAGGGCGATGTGAGCCCTCTAGCATAGAACTGAAGCAGGGGTCGGAGAATCTCAACTGACTGGGATAACCACTGGGTGAACGCTGAATGGCTGGAGGACGGCAGGAACACTCTGGCATGGCGTTGAAATGAGGCCTCACTGGAACACCTCAAGGAGGTGGTGGAGGTGCTGAATATGAAGGCTTGTTGGGCTGACTACTGCTAAACTGACCTCTGCCCCTAGCTGGGACACCTCTGAAATCTCTGGAGAATCTATCCCTCTTGTCCTGCTGCCCCTGCTCCCTGCTCCTCGATCGATACACCTCAATTCTGCGAGCAATCTCTACCACGAGCTGATAAGGAGTACCCATCTCCACCTCTTGGGCCATGGTGTCCCTAATACCTGGATGCAACCCAGCTACAAATATCCGCACCCTCTATGAATCAGTAGGTAGTATCATGAGTGCATGGCGAGACAACTCTGAAAATATGGCCTTATAATTTGTCACTGACATCTGTCCCTGCTCTAGCCGCTCAAACTGATACCGCAGCTCTTCCCTCTCAGAGGGTGGGATATATCTATCCAAAAACATATGCGTGAACTGCTCCCAAGTGACAGGAGGAGAATCTGCTGGCTTGTTGAGAATATAGGACTACCACCACTTACGAGCTCTGCCCTCCAACTGAAAGGTAGTGAAATCCACTCCATGGGACTCTAGTATCCTCATGTTGTGCAGTCTGTCCCTGCACCTGTCCAAAAAATCCTGGGCATCCTCGCCTCGCTCACCCGCGAAGACTGGAGGGTGCAATCGAGTCCATCTATCCAATAACTTCTGCGGATCACCGTCCGCAGCTGGTCTGGGCTCAGGTGCTGCTGCAACAAGTTGGACCCCACCCACGGGCAGTGTACCCGGGGTATGATGTAATGCTGCTGTCTGACGTGAAACCTGGGAAGTAGGGGTCTTAACGCCCCCTCCCGCCTGAGAAGCGGCAGAATCTGCTGGAAATAAACCAGCCTGGGACAATACTGTCCATAAATCTCATCATACGGCCCATGACCGCCTGGAAGCCTGGCGTCGTCATGAAGTCTAGTGGAGCAGGATCTTCTGGGGGCACCTCGTCCTGCTCCTCTATGATAGGGTCATCTGGGGGTGTAACCGGAATAGCTCTGGGGCGCCCTCGTCCCCTACCTCAGGCCGGTGCCCTCCCCCGGCCTCTGCCACGGCCTCGGACAACCGGGGTAGTGGCCCCTCCCGGGTCTGGAACATCAGATGTACGCGTCCTCACCATCTATGAGAGAATAGAAGAATGAGATTTCGTAAACCATTGACTGCACGATAGAGTAAGATCAAAGAGAGGTTTCCTAACAACCTATAGCCTCCTGAAGATAAGTACAGACGTCTCTGTACCTATCCACAAGACTCTACTGGGTTTGCCCGTGACTCGTGAGACTTACGTGAACCTAGTGCTCTGATACCATATTGTCACGACCCAAAATCCTAACTTAGGTCGTGATGGCGCCCAACAGCGGGGTCAGGCGAGCCAACACTCAATTTACTAAGGGTTCTTTCTTATTAGATTAAACATTTCAACATATACTCAGTTTTTTCAAAACTTAAAACATAAGTCGACAAAGATAATTAGCCAATTTTTAATCAAAATCGGTCATGAGGAGGCGTGAGCTAATATATATATACCGACCCGTAATCCATAATAACTACCACATGTGTGCTAGGAACTAGTGTCATAAGTCTTACGGGCATACTAACAGAATATACAAAAGATATAATCTACAGTCCCACTGTCTAAAAGAAATAGACGAGAATAAACAAAAGAAACTCCATGGTGCCGCCGGAGATCGCCAGGAGAGAGCAGCTCACCGTGAAGTCAGGTCCGTCTATAATCAGAATCAAGCTTCGATTTGAAAACCAGATACACCAGCCTCAGAACCTGTACAATTAAGTACAGAAGCATAGCATGAGTACACATATATATATGTACCCATTGTGTATCCCGCCTAACCTCGAAGAGGTAGTGACGAGAGGTCGACTTGATACTCACTTCGAACAATATAATTTAACAGAATATGATGAAAACTGTAGGCATGTAAAGGCAGTGAAGTAGCAAATATATAAAGCACTAAAATCCAAGTAAGTACTAGAAATAAATAAACAATTACTACTTCACCTTCCCCCAAATATCTGTCAAATCAATGTCCATGAATTTAGTAACAAATAAATCATGCGCATACGGAATAAGGAGAACCTGCCTGAGCCATAAGATAGTCATATATGTGCACTACCGAGGGTCGAACGGCCAGAACCATAAGTGCACCTTGCCATAAAGTACTCACATCTATGCACTGCCGAGGATCGAATGGCCCAAACCATAAGTGCATCTTTGCCATAAAGTAATCATCCCTATGCACTGCCGAGGATCGAACGGCCCGAACCATAAGTGCATCTTTCAATCCGTCGTGGCCTACGGCCCGCTCCCATAAGAGTGGGAGAAATCACACTCTGCTCGCGGAATGTAAATTGCAAAGCAGTCATATGCACACACAATATTCCTTTTTAAATTACTCTTCAGTAAGCAATTCCTTAAAATTTCTCAAATTCCATGATCTCAGGGAAATAAGCCGCATGTAACATTTAATTTATTAATCATATAATTCATTTCAAGGAAAACACAAGGCATGATTGTATTGGTAAAAAAGAGTTTCACACGTAAGCCAGCTTTTGGAAACAAAGCCAGTCACGTGGACACAGGAAAACGCGACAACTGGATGTGATTCTTTGAAGAGGTACGGTACAAAGAGGCACGATTCAGTAAACCCTCGAGCCTATCAGCCATGTGAAACTCAACCTGATCAAAACAGGGGAGAGGCACGGTCACAATGAATCTAGACAAAGCTACGGGTAGATTCAAAGACCCACAATTGATTACTCGAACGTTATGTAACCATACCCCAATTACCGTTATCCTTTGTAACGCCTCATTAATGTCATAATTAGTCATTAATGAGAAACCATAGCAAGAGTGTTACGTTATAAGAATCTCCTATATAAGGGAGGGGAATACAGCTTATAAAGGCATCTGATTCTCGAATATAATTGACTTCTCTTTTCTATATTTCTGCAATATTGTCTGTTATTCATTTTTTCTATTTCCTTCATTATTAGTAACTCGTGTTCATCTAAAAAATAGCTTTAGTCAAAGGGTCTAATTCTTTGGTTAAACAAATTGGTTCTGTTACCGGGAATCTGATAATGTTTGTTTGCTTTTCAAGTGATATCCTCTGAACTATGTCAAACTCCAATGACAACAACCAGTAAAGGAGTGGAACCCCAGTTCCTTCGCCTTCAGGAACCCCACGTGGTTCAAGGGAAAAAGCCCCAGAAAGATCCAATAACAACAATGGTGATAGTGATCAAACTGTGAAACAAGATTGTGTAAAGAAAATGATTGCAGAGTATGTGAGCCAAGCTTTGCAAGAATTTGCCAGAGGATTACCGGCAACATTACCTACATCGTCGACGCCACCCCCCAATAACACCATCACCATGGAAAATCCTCAATCTGGGTTGGCAAACTCAGGAAGAGAAGATACTCCTAATGAATCTCTCGAAACGAGACCAGGTATATCTAATAACTCAGAATTACAAAATTTACTGCTAACCATGCAGAAACAGATGAAGGAGCAGAACGATCGCATCGAACAAATTCCTGGAGTACCACCTATCATCAAAGGCATTGATGTTGATAGATATTCTCAACAACCTTGGAAGCCAAGTGCGGCACCCTTGCCTATACCCAAGAATTTTAAAATGCCTGACGTTCCCAAATATGATGGAACAACTGACCCACGTGACCATGTGACTGCTTTCACTACTGGGGTAAAAGGCAACAACTTAACAAAACAAGAGATTGAATCAGCCCTTGTCAAAAAATTTGGGGAAACACTTACTAAAGGGGCCCTAACCTGGTATTCTCTTCTCCCTGAAAATTCAATTGACTCTTTTGCTGAGCTTGTAGATTCGTTTATAAAAGCACACTCTGGTGCCCAAAAAGTTGAGAAGAGGATGGAAGACATATTCAAAATAAAACAAGGAGACACGGAACTACTCCGTGAGTTTGTAGACAGGTTTCAACGAGAAATAATGCAGTTACCCAGGGTGCCTGATAATTGGGAAGCCATGGCATTTGCAAGCAACCTAAACGATAAAAGCTTAAAAGCCACGAGACGACTTAAGTAAAGTCTAAGAGAATTCCCCACTACAACATGGAATGATGTATATAACATGTACAGTACTAAACTCAGAGTAGAAGAAGATATCATTGCTCGTTCGAGATATGAAGATCATTCTAGATCCACACGTCCTAAATCAGATAGAAGATCAGGTAAAAACAGGTACGATCCTTACTTAGGACCCTCGGGACGTGATATTCGCCCCATGTTCGAAAACAGTAGGTCGTAGTATGTCTCTTCCTCGCCTAGATCAATAAAAGATCGAGATGAACGACCTAGAGGTAATACTCAAATTGGGGATCATACCTTTAATGTAAGTACTACTGAACTTGTCTCAATATTGAGGAACATGGGAGACAAGGTTAAGTGGCCCAAAGAGATGCGGTCAAATCCAAGTAGAAGGAACCCAGATCACTGGTGTGAATTCCACAACGATCATTGACACAAAACTGCAGATTGCAAATTTTTACAAGGTGAAGTAGAAAATTTATTAAAACAACGCTATTTAATAGAATTGTTTAGTGATAAAGGTAAACAGGCATATATGAGGAACAGACAGGATCCCCCAAAACCTCCTTCTCCAAAACGAACCGTCAACGTGATACACGGAGTTGAATAAGTAAATGGAGTGATCTGCAAAACAACCACAAAGTTCACAATTACACATGGGAAACGAGCTCGTGAAAATATTGAAGAAGAGGATATAACCTTCGATGATGCAGATATTGGAGGATTAATGCTTCCGCACAACGATGCTCTGGTAATATCTTTACTTATTCATGACACTAACGTAAAAAGAGTGTTGATTGATCCAGGCAGTTCAGTCAATATCATTTTGCTAAGAGTCGTGGAAGAAATGCTA
>ML413361.1:42245-81416 GCA_005239525.1 Nicotiana knightiana
TGCATCAGGTAATTAAATTCCCCTCTGAATGGGGGATTCAACAAATTAAAGGCGATCAGCAGACCGCAAGAAATATAAACTCTATGGTACACTACAACAAGAAAATAGAGGTGGAAGAATTACGAGATAAGGGAATCTCCCAAGCAGGTAACGCCGCCCAAACAGACATGGAAGAAATTACTACCCAAATAGGTACGGAAGGTATTATTGCTGAAACAGGTATGAAAGAAAATACTTACAAGAAGGAGAATCAAGTTACCACGCAAAGTGTACTATACCACACAGATGCAGATTCCAGACCGTACATCATTCATGAACCGGAGGAAGATGAGAACATCAAAACAACTACGGAGGAGCTCAAAGCTGTTCCATTATCTGAACAAAAGCCTGAGCAGAAAGTGTATATAGGCACGAGGCTANACCAAGAGGTACAAAAACATTTGAAGATTGGTTCGATATGAGAGGTAACGTACCCTAGCTGGCTAGCAAACACCGTGATAGTACCTTAAAAGAATGGAAAGTGGAGAGTATGCGTAGATTATAATGACTTAAATAAAGCATGCCCCAAAGATTCATTCACATTTCCACATATAGATCAGATGATTGATGCCACAACAGGTCATGAATTATTGAGCTTCTTAGATGCATATTCTGGTTATAATCAGATTAAAATGAATCCCTCATATGAGAAAAAAACTTCCTTCATTACAAACAGGGGGACTTACTATTATAAAGTCATGCATTTTGGCTTGAAAAACGCTAGAGCCACCTATCAAAGGTTAGTGACTAAAATGTTCCAATAACATCTTGGAAAGACGATGGAAGTCTAGATTGATGATATGTTGGTAAAATCAACCCAAGTACAAGACCATTTCCAGCATCTCTTTACTGCTTTTGATATTATACGTAGGTATAATATGAAGCTAAATCCAGAAAAATGCGCTTTTGGAGTGCAATCAGGTAAATTTTTGGGTTTCGTTGTATCGAACAGAGGAATAGAGGTAAATCCCGCTCAAATTAAAGCTATAGAGGAAATACCTGATATTTTAACAAATAAAAAGGAAGTTCAAAGACTAACAGGGAGAATAGCAGCTTTGGGAAGGTTTATTTCTAAGTCTTTCAAAAAGAGTTTTAAATTCTTCTCAGTTCTCAAAAAAGCAGAATCAGTTCGAATGGACTGAAGAATGTCAGCAAGCCCTCAAGAATCTGAAGATTTATGTATCGAAACCACCATTTCTTTCAAAGCCAAAAGAAGGGGAGAGATTATACATTTAGCTGGATGTCTCAGAAATTGTTGTAAGTGCAGTATTTGTAAGAGAAGAAAAAGGTAAACAATCACCTATCTATTATGTAAGTAAAACTTTGCTAGATGCTGAGACTAGATATCCACATCTAGAAAAGTTAGACTTAGCTTTAATAATGGCATCTAGAAAATTACGACCATATTTTCAATGCCACCCAATCACAGTTGTGACCTCATATCCTTTAAGAAATATTCTGCATAAACAGGAAGATTAGCTAAGTGGGCCATAGAACTAAGTGAGCATGAAATAATCTATCAGCCTAAGACTACAATTAAGTCTCAAATACTAGATGATTTTATTGATGACTTTAGTAATAGTATTATACCTGAAGTAGAAAAAGAGTTACAACTCTTAAACGGTGCTAATCCAGGCCTATGGACCTTGTTCACCGATGGTTCTTCAAATATAAAAGGTGTCGGCTTAGGCATAGTCTTAATATCACCCATGGGTGAAAAGACACGACAAGATGTCAAGTGTTATCCTATAACTAACAATGAAGTAGAGTACAAAGTTTTTATTGTAGGGCTTGAACTCGCACGGGAGCACTCAATCGAGCAAATTGTGATCAACAGCGAGTCCCAACTGGTAGTAAATCAGATACAGGGGACTTACATCATTCGAGAGACTAGAATGCAACAGTATCTTGAAAAAGCACAAGAGCTCGTGAGACAATCCAAAACATGGAAGGTAATTCAAATACCTAGAGAGGAAAATGCAAAAGCAGATGCATTAGCTAACCTCGCAGCAGTCACGGAAGTAACAAACAAAGACAATGCAATTGTCATCAAACTATTTCATTCAATAATATAACAGCAATAGGCACGGAGGGTTGAGGAGCTGGAGAAGCCACGGGCAAAGCAGCAGGCATGGAGGGTTGAAGAGTCGAGGAAGTTACGGGCAAAGCAACAGCAAAAGCCGAAATAGCCAAAGGAACAGATTAGACAGCTTCTCTCAAAGAAGCAGGAAAGACAGCAACCAAAGGGACATCATCAGGAGCAAGATCAACACCCTCATGAATAGGGGAATGTGAAACATCATCAAGGACAGAGAGCTCAATCACAGACACGGAAGGCAAGGTTAAGGGTGTAAGCTCATCATCTGAAACCACCCGCTTTATCTTTGGCCTGTGCACTAAAGCACCTTTTTCTTCTACGGAACGAGAACCAATAATAATTTCTTGGGCCTGTCAAAATTCATCTTCGGGATAGATGAAGCAGACACCCCACGAGCAGAAAACCCTATTAAAAGGGAAAAAGTTAAACGACAAAGAAAGAAGAGACTCGAGTAAGGAAAGAAGAAAGAACAAGAGCTTCACTTACCATGGGTCTTTATATGCCAACCATACCTCCCAGCGAGGTACTTCCAAGATCTCTCTTCTAAAGGAGCAACGGACAATAATTTTTTTACCCAATCACGAATACCGGAGACATTCTCAACAGTATTCAAGATTGCTGAGAGAAGAAGAAACAGATACGGTGTTAATAAAACATCTCAAGTCAAAACGAGAAAAAGTAAATAAATGTGAGCTAAAGCATACTCACGTGCGCGATTCCGCTTCTCAGGGAAGGGAAGATTTTCTTCACCCACTAAACCCACAGTGGGTACAGCAACATACCGGAGGTACCAACCCCTATCCTTATCATCTCCAGGGGTTACCAGCACTCTTTTGCTTCTAGCAGTCAGAGTAAAAACCCCTTCACGAAATAAGGTAGGAGAGTAGAGATGAATAAGATGGTTGAANATTAACTCCTAAGACATGCAACAACTCGCCACACAAGCGGGCCAACTTGCCCTAAGAAGATATTGAAAAAATAACAGAACTCAATTATGAGTGGGTCAATGGGGGGTCTAAACCCTAGAGTGAAAGGGTACGTATAAACAAAAGAATATCCTGTGTTGTGAGACGTTATTCTTTGATTACTATTCAGAATATAGACAGGGAAGTCAGACCTCCAAAAGTACTCCCTACGAACAAGGGAAATCTGACCCTCAATTCTAAGGGTTGAATATCTTTCGACACTTTCAAGAGAATAAGATTGGTCTACAAGAACTTGACTATCCCTAGCAAAAACAAACTCAGCAGTGACAATTTCATCGGCTCCAGGTTCACGAAGGTGTTCGCCTCTACCTCTAGACAAAGACCGAGAAACCCTAAACCTTGGAGAAACTAGAGATCTAGTGGAAAGAGAAGGAACTATCTGAGAAGAAGAGGAGCCCCTCGAAGCAGTAGATCCTAGACGTCTAAGTCTACCACCCCTCCGACTCCTAGTCGGAGCAGAAGATGGAGTTAAACTTTCAATATCTATTACTCCCTGAGGTTGGTTTGAAGAAGACATGTTTACAAAGGCAAGAAGAAAGTTCATTACAAAAAGACAAAGTTAGAAAAGTATTTCGTGGAAGTAAAGAAAAGAAGAAAGGTATTTATACTTGAGGAAAACTGTCAAACATGGGAAAAAGGCATGAAGTGAAGGAGACCGCTAAGGCTGAGCCTTACTAATTTTAAAGAATCATATTAAATCACCCGGAAATATCCGCATCTGCGAATAGAAGTTGTGGAGGGAGATCCATGCAATGGCATTTCATCAACAGATAAAAAGAAAAATAATGATGAAAACTCATAATTGAAGATGTCACTTCGGGACTGGCACAGCCGCAAAAAGCCCTAAAAGGTACCGAGTAAATGCCGAACCAATCCAAAAAGGACACGTGGTATGAGCATTAAATGGAAGTGACAAACGACGCCTATGGTGCAGAGAAGGATACAATGATTCAAGGAAAAGCGGCGGCAAAATATTCCCACCATAAATGAATATCCACTTACCAAATATTAATCGTTAAATATATGGTAAGTGGGGGGACTATCTGTATTGGTAAAAAAGAGTTTCACACGTAAGCCAGCTTTTGGCAACTCAGCCAGTCACGTGGACACAGGAAAACGCGACAGCTGGATGTGATTCTTTGAAGAGGTACGGTAAAAAAAGGCACGATTCAGTAAACCCTCGAGCTTATCAGCCATGGGAAACTCAACCTGATCAAAACAGGGGAGAGGCACGGTCAGAATGAATCCAGATAAAGCTACGGGCAGATTTGAAGACCCACAATTGATTACTCGAACGTTATGTAACCGTACCCCAATTATCGTTATCCTTTGTAATGCCTCATTAATGTCATAATTAGTCATTAATGAGCAACCATATCAAGAGTTGTAAGTTATAAGAATCTCCTATATAAGCGAGGGGAATACAAATTGTAAAGGCATCTGATTCTCGAATATAATTGACTTCGCTTTTCTATATTTCTGCAATATTGTTTGTTATTCATTTTTCTCTATTTCCTTGATTATCAGTAACCCGTGTTCATCTAAAAAATAGCTTTAGTCAAAGGGTCTAATTCTTTGGTTAAACAATGATGTGGGCCTAACTACCCGGACATAACAATAATAGTCGCTACGTACGGACTCTCGTAACTTTGTACATACGTAGCCCCCACAATTATCACACGTAGCATTTAAAAACCTACGGGGACAATTTCCTCTTACGAGGTTAGAAATGAGACTCACCTCGCGTCGCACCTACTCCCTAGGTCAAGAATGCGCCCGAAACTCCAAACTCGTCACCCAAAGGACTCGAAGCTAACCAAATGTTACGTAAATATATAAAATTATACTCAAAGCATGGAATTCTCCTATTATTTAGTCAAATTCATCATTCTTGAAGAAATCTCAAAATCCAACCCCGGGCCCGCATGCTCGGATTTCAAATATCCTTGAAGGAAACACTCACCCATAACCCAAGGATCATTAATATATGATTTTTGTATGATTTCATAGCCAATTCACGGGTAATTCTCTAAATTCTCGAAAGCCCTAGGTTACTACCCAATTCCTTAATTTTTCACTAATTAGGTAGTTAAATTCAACTAGGAATTCATACATTAACTAACTTTAGGGTAGAATTTACTTACCTCTTAGTGGCTGGGTTGTGGGGCTCTTTTCCAAGCTCTCAAAATCGCCTATGGTGGAAGAAAATGGAGTAGTAAGGGGATAATCCCGAACTTAAAGACCTTTCTGCCTACAGGATTTTCCGCACCTATGAGTCGACGACCACACATGCGGTCTCGCACATGCAAGCAATAGCTCGCACCTGCGGAAAATGGGACAAGGGCACTAGGCTCGCACCTGCGGGCTGGAGTTCGCACCTGCGGGAAGGAGCCTGCACCTGCGAGAACTGGGAAACCCACCTCGGGGTCGCACCTGTGACTGGGCAACCGCACCTGCGGTCACACCAGCAACTGCTTCAGCTGGTTTTTGGCCTCGTTTGGTTCCCGAGAGGCACTTGGGCCCACTTGATCCCCCGTCCAGATGTACCAACAAGTCCAAATTCATAATATGGACTCGCTCGAGCCTTCGGAACACCCGCAACAATGCTAATAATCAAAATCACACCTCAAAACCCTTAGAACCAACCTTAGGAACTTTAAGTTTCTTGACTTCGCTAACAAAGCGCCGAACTGACCTATACTACGCAGAGTGACACCAAATTTTGCAGGCAATTCATAAATGACATAACAAATCTATTCCCGGTCTCGGAATTCCGTTCGGTCCTCGATAACATAAAAACACGTCCCAAACCACAATAGGAACTTAAGGAACCCTTATTTCAATATTGGGCGCCGAAACGCTCCCGGGTCATCCGAAACCCATTCCGAACATACGCCCAAGTCCAAAATTATCATACGAGCTACCGGAACTGTTGAAACTCAATTTCGAGGTCGTTTACTAAAAATTTTAACCGAAGTCAAACTTGGCCTTAAAGGCCAACCTGAAGGAACCAAGTGTTCCAATATTGCTCTAAACACTTCTAAATCCCCGACTACCCGCCCCCACAAATCATGAATCACAATAAGCTGCTATGTGAAGTTTCATTTACGGGAACGGGGTCCGATAACGCAAAACGACTGGTCGGGTCGTTCCAATGAGTTCTACTGTTCTTGGTGATTTGAAGTTCCGGAGTTGATTTACTCGATGTACTTTGCATTATTGTCATTGTCGCTTTTGTACTTGTTGTGTTCATGTACGAGGTTTCTGTCGTGCTATAGTTTTTATCTCTGTTGGTTGCACTGCATATTTAAATTGGGACTACAGAACGATATTCTGGGAGATCCCCCTACACTATATATTTACTTTGGGACTACGGACGTATTCCGAAAGATCCCCAGCATTACATATTTATTTTGGGACTACGGACGCATTTCGGGAGATCCCCATGTACTGCATATTTAATTTGGGACTAACAGATGTATTTCCGGGAGATCCCCCAGCACTGCATATTTATTTTGGGACTACAGACGTATTCCGGGAGATCCCCCTGTACTGCGTAATAGATTCGGGACTAAGGGATGGGATCCCCATAGATTCCCCTATTGATATATCTGTGTTCGGAGTTGTTAATCTTCTATGCTTAGGTGTCATAGGGTGACCTATACTCGAAGGATATTTACTTGAAAAGTTATATTCGAAAAGTATTTATCTTGAAGAAACTATGTTTGAAAGACATTTATTTGAAAAGTATATTTGAAAAGAATTTATGTTGAAAGAACCATGTTCGAAGGATATTTATTTGAAAAGTAATTATCTTGAAATAAATATGTTTGAAGGATATTTATTTGAAAAGTTTATATTCTAAGGAAGTATATTTCAAAAGAATTTCCTATTAAAAAGGATTATATTCTAAATATTTCCAATATAAAAACTTACGGGTGAAAGTGTACACTTGAAGTATTTGACAAATTTATTGGGGTTGTAGGCTAAGGCCTGATGTGAAAACTATTGTAGTGCTGAGATACTACTTTTCCTTACTGTATTGTGATTTTCGTATTTGGGTTGTGTTCCCGTTCATCCTTCTGTGTCTTATTATGGTGTTCCGTTGTTATTTGCTGTTTTTCCTTCCTTATTGTAGTTGTTAGGTGGCTAGCCATATTGTGTAGTCATCAGATAGATGTCATGTTCCGTTATTCCTATACTTACGCTTGTTCAATATATTAGACCAGTGGGTATCTTGACTTGTCCTCGTCACTACTTCACCGAGGTTAGTCTTGATACTTACTGGGCAGCACTGTGGTGTGCTCATACTACACTTCTGCACATTTTTGTGCAGATCCAGGTATTGATCGTTAGTAGTTGTGCGGATCATTGCTGAGGAGATTCAAGGTAAACCTGTTGCTGCGTTTGGAGGCTTCAGAGTCACCTTCCTACTCTTATTCAACTATTTTTACTCATTTCCAAATAGTTGTATTTAGAAGTTGTAGTTAACTCTATAGAGCTTATGACTTGTACTGCCGGTTTTGGGAAATTGTAAATTCTGTAAAGACTTTGACTGTTAGATTTCCTTTATTATTTTTGTTATTTAGTGAATGTTAGGCTTACCTAGTCCCTAAGTCTAGGTTCCATCACGATACCCAACGGAGGGAAAATTGAGCCGTGACAAATCTGGACGACGTTAAGTCCACACACGTTATTTTGTGTTGTGTGAGCCCGATTTGATTGTATCTTGCTGATTCGTACTTAACATTAACGTTAGGGTTTACAGATTCTCTTCTTATTCGAACCAAAACTGGTTCAAGCTTTGATTTTGAGTATTATCTTGTCTATATTCGCCTTATTATGTGAGAATCTGCCTATTTCTGTCGATTTCTTTTACTTGCCCTAAATTTGGGTTTCAGATCCTTTTTAATCGAACCAAATAAGGTTTGATTCTGTATTCTCTTTTGAATAATTTCCTGTCTATGTTTATTTTATGCAATATGTGATTCTTTGCCTTTATTTTTTGCCGATTTTGTGTATTTTTACCTAAAACTAGGGTTTCAAATTTTTCTTCCTAACTGATTTAAGTGCTTACCTTTTTAGTGTTTGAATTAATTATTTCCATATTTATGTGTTCAGTTCTTACACTATTTAAACCCCTCCCCACTCCCCTTTGATTAAAAGGGGAAGTTCAAAAAATTTCTTAAGAACACTACAAAAACTAAGGCTTTTTGCTTTTCATTCTTGAATAAAACTTATTCTGTATTATGATTTCTGGCCGGCTGAAAGCCAAGGCTAGAAATTGTTAAGTTTATGCTTTGTTTGGTGATATTCACAATATCGTTGGATTTCCTTCTCCTTGCTTCATCTTAACTGGTGAGTTATCATATCTTTGTCGTTTCATTCCGATTTCTGTTAATGTGTTACTTCAATTAGACTATGTTATGCTATTACATTTTGTAGTTTGAGACATGCTTAAATCTACTTTGAGTCTGTTAATTCGATCCTGCTTAACCCTTATGTCACTAATAGTAAGCTCTTGAAGTTTAAGTTTGTTATTTGAACATGTTCTCATATCTCTTGCTATAGAATAGTTAAGTATGTATAGATGTATGCATTAATAGAATTACAAGTATGTTCTTTGAATCTACTATAATGTTACTTGTTTGATCTTGTTTTCATCATATTTTGACACCTCTAATAATTGCCCTAATTAGTTTTTAGCCTATCATGATCTATTGATAATTGGTTTCTTCCTATGACACTAGTTTATGCACTTAGCGTATTGTGATTTGCATGTTTGGCCTGTCCAAGTGTATTTGGGCATGCTGTAGACCCCCTATAGTTATATCTATTCTGTAATTTACTACATTCAATTCTAGTCTGTAATAATTATTTGTAATAACAATTCTGGGGTGTTAGAGAAATTGGGAAGGGATTCTTATTTAATATTTGCAATAAAGTTGGGTAGAAATCCTGCCTATAGGTTTGATATTGTGTTGTTAAATGTTGTACATTAGAAATCATGCCTATAGGTACCTTATTATGTTCAGTCATCACATGCTAGCAGTTGTGCCCATAGGTTCAATTCTTGGTTCAATGATGTTCTATTTTTGCTTGTTAGAGACCATGCCTATAGGAAATGGTATGATTCAATATATGTGCAAAATCCTATTTTATACTATTATGTTCACGATTTATAGAAATCATGTCTATAGGATCTAAAATTGGATTAATTGTAGAAAGCATGCCTATAGGTTTGAATCAATTTAATTATCATTTCCGCCCGTTTATTCATAAGTTTCCAAACATTGTGTTGTTACCCTTAGTAGAAAACATGCCTATATGATTAAAACAAGTAATTCTGGATATTTTATGTGATTTCCACTATTTATTAAAGCATAAAATGCCTAGATATCATGCTCGTAAGCTTAACCTCATTATACTAAAAACAGTAGGCAAACTTATGTAGGTTTAGGCAATCGCACTAAGAAACTGGCTTTGCGTATGACTGTCTGCTCATTCTTTTAATATCACATAGAGACCATGCCTACATGATTCTACTTTAATTAATTAAAATCTATCAAAATGTTAATCAGTTTGGCGTGAATTTGATGTCTAAATGCAGAGGCTAACTTGAGCCAATACTTTCTTCTATTTGAAATTCCTAAACTATTTTTTGATGTCGCTTATTATTTTCTTTTTTTAGTAGCCTAAGTTAAGGTCTAGAACCAACTTGAAATAGAGGTCCAAATGCCTCCTGGACCATAGGACTAGGACGGGTAGTGCACGAATAGGGTACAACTTAGAATTGACTAGAGCGCTTTAGGTAAACAACTTAAAGATAGTAACCGGGTAGCAGTAGATGATAGTCTATTCCCGCTGAATAATTTGAGCAACACCCCGTCTTGAGGGAGTTACAAAGTATTATTTATATTGCATGGGGTGATCCTTTAGGCTAAAAAACTTTGGACCCCCCATTTCTTTTTAAGTAATTCTTTTATTTGTCCAAGTGTGTCTTTTCTCTTAGACTGAATCATATAATTCGAGTTAGGTCGGGACCCACCGTTGTGGACCTCGAGGAGTGTCTAACACCTTCTCCTTAAGGTAATTTGAGTCCTTACCCGATCTTTGATGATGTAGACTGGTTAATCTAGAGTTATTTGCAAATAGGTGCCCTAACGCACCTCAAACCTGTTAGGTGGCGACTCTCTCTTACCCTTCCTTTAAAAGAGTTGTCACGTGTCGAAACTCGATTTCGCGAGAAAAAAGGGCGCGACAACATAGAGACTCTGCTGGGGATTTCCTTAGGCTCTTACCATAATCAACTTGGTTTGTATGAATTAGTCTCTCTCGATAAGCGTGTCTTTATTATTTTGAACATCCCAATCGCATTCTCCCTTTTATTTGCCACATGCACACACCTTCCCTATTTTTCCCTTTATATGAACTTACATGCAATTCCTCGCTAATTTGGTCATAATATACATCCCCTATGTTATTTCCCAATCATGTTCACTTGCTCCAATTTTTTAAAATTTTTTTTTATGTCTTTCCCAATCCCTACCCCTTTTATCGCTTTATTATAATTTTTCCATTATACGAACTAACTCCTTTCTTGTTTTTCTTTCTTTTCTGTCTTTATATTTATTAAATACTGCATTTATCGCTTCATCTTGCAAAATACTTGACAACGTGTTGTTTTATCTTTGCATAATTACATGATATACATCATATTCCACTCATGCGCAATTAATACCATAGTGGCACTTGATGAGTGTCCGCGCTCTACCTATATCACCCTTTTAAATTTGGAAAGGCTCATTTGCGATAAAACTAGTCGATCAGTGGTGCAGTTGACAATTTCGTTCCTTTCCCTCTCAAGTTGTCTACTTGAGGGTACCGGTCTAGACTCTTATAGAAAACCCACTCTGATGTTAACTGTGCATGCATCATGTCTGAACCTATTACGGGTTAGAATGTTGTCCACATAATAACACTAAGGCAAGCCTTGTCCAAAGCCCATCAGGATTTCCATAATCCCAACGGGCACAATCATGATATGTGCATGATGGATTTAAAGTATCCTAGATTTATGATTTGATGATCTAACAAACTTATTGTCAAGAACTAGATAAAGGACCTGATGCACACTTGTTATATTTCTCCATCAATGGACTCAAGCTTTTGTGAGCTGTATGACTTCAGACAGAAAAGAATCAACTCAGGGATCTGATGCCTTGGAGTTTCCTTGACAACATTACGAAGTCAACTCAACATCAAGAAAGTAAATGATTGCATTGTACATGCTACAGTGCATAAACAGTGCAGCATTCACTTCCCATTGGGAATGGCTTTGTACCAACCAAGTGTATACATCATCCAAGTGATGCCATCCAAAGTATATTAACAAGAAGCATTACAACAAAACATCACTGGAACACTTGTGAGATCATTCAAGAACTAAAGATCTAATCATCAAGAATTGAAGTCACGACTGTCTACTCATTCGTTTAATATCACATAGAGACCATGGCTATAGGATTCTACTTTAATTATTTAAAATCTGTCAAAATGTTAACCAGTTTGGCGTGAATTTGATGTCTAAATGCAGATGCTAACTTGATCCCATATTTGCTTCTATTTGAAAGTCCTAAATATGTCGCTTAGTATTTTCTTTTTTGAGCAGCCTAAGTTAAGGTCTACAACCACCCTGAAATAAAGGTCCAAATGCCCCTGTACCATAGGCCTGGGACGGGTAGTGCACGCATAGGGTACAACTTAGAATTGACTAGCGCTTTAGGTAAATAACTTAAAGATAATAACCGGGTAGCAAGAGATGATAGTCTGTGCCCGCTGAATAATATGAGCAACACCCCGTCTTGAGGGAGTTACAAAGTATTATTTATATTGCACGGGGTGATCATTTAGGCTAAAAAACTTAGGACCCCCCATTTCTGTTCAAATAAATCTTTTATTTTTCCAAGTATTTCTTTTCTCTTAGATTGAATCATATAATTCGAGTTCGGCCGGGACCCACCATTGTGGACCTCGAGGAGTGCCTAACACCTTCTCCTCAAGGTAATTTGAGCCCTTACCCAATCTTTGGTGACGTAGACTGGTTAATCCAGAGTTATTTGCAAACAGGTGCCCTAACGCACCTCAAACCCATTAGGTGGAGACTCTCTCTTTTAATACCCTTCCTTTAAAACAGTTGTCACGTGTCGAAACCCGATTTCGCGAGAAAAAGGGGCGTGACAACATGGAGACTCTGCTGGGTATTTCCTTAGGCTCTTACCATAATGAACTTGATCTGTATGAATTAGTCTCTCTCGATAAGTGTGTCTTTATTATTTTGAACATCCCGCTCGCATTCTCCCTTTTATTTGCCACATGCACACACCTTCCCTATTTTTCCCTTTATATGAACTTACATGCAATTCCTCGCTTAATTTGGTCATAATATGCATCCCCTCCGTTATTTCCCAATCATGTTCACTTGCTCCAATTTTTTTTAAAAAAGTTTGTTATGTCTTTCCCAATCCCTACCCCTTTTATCGCTTTATTATAATTTTTCCATTATACAAACTAAATACTTTATTGTTTTTCTTTCTTTTCTGTCTTTACATTTATTAAATACTGCATTTATTGCTTCATCTTGAAAAATACTTGACAACGTTTTGTTTTATCTTTGCATAATTACATGCTATACATCATATTCCACTCGTGCGCAATTAATACCATAGTGGCACTTGATGAGTGTCCGCGTTCTTCCTATATCACCCTTTTAAATTTAGAAAGGCTTATTTGCGGTAAAACTATTCGATCAGCGGTGAAGTCGACGGTTCCATTCCTTTCCCTCTCAAGTTGTCCACTTGAGGGTACCGGTCTAGACTCTTATAGAAAACCCCACTCTGATGTTAATTGTGCATGCATCATGTCTGAATCTAGTATGGGTTAGAATGTTTTCCGCATAATAACTCTAAGGCAAGCCTTGTCCAAAGCCCATCGGGATTTCCATAATCCCAACTGGCACAATCATGATATGAGCATGATGGATTTAAAGTATCATAGATTTATGCTTTGATGATCTAACAAACTTATTGTCAAGAACCAGATAAGGGACATGATGCACAGTTGTTATATTTCTCCATCAATGGACTCAAGCTTATGTGAGCTGTATGACTTCAGACAGAAAAGAATCAACTCAGAGATCTGATCCCTTGGAGTCTCCCTGACAACAGTACGAAGTCAACTCTACATGGAGAAAGTAACTGCATGCATTGTAAATGCTACAGTGCAGCAGTCACTTCCCCTTGGGAATGGCTTTGTACCAACCAAGTGTATACTTCATCCAACTGATGACATCCAAAGAATATTAACAAGAAGCATTACAACAAAACATCACTTGAACACTTGTGAGATCGTTCAAGAACTCAAGATCTGATCATCAAGAATTGAAGTCATGAGTGCATCAGGAACAAAGTACAACACTACTACGGACCAGTTCCTACAACAAGTATTTGTTATATCCTTCGTTGAGTTGTATCTTTGTATTTGTTCTTCATTGTAATTCCTATTTTGCTTATTTAAAATCTTTAAGTAGGAACCTCCAAAAAACCGTAAACCCTTAGAGTTTCTGTCGTGACTAGAGTTAGTCATGAGTTGAAGTCCTCGTAATAGGTGTAATGCAAGTTGTCTTGTAATAGGTTTATTACAAGTTAGTGAGGTATTAAGAGTTTAATTCCTAGGTTACAATAGGTTGTAATCTAAAGATTTCTCAAGTATTAAAGTTGAAATCCAACAAGTGTTGGCCATGGTTTTTTATCCCCTTAAGTAGGGATTTTTCCACGTAAAATATCGTGTGTCATTTACTTTCTTTTTCATTAGCTATTTTCGTGGGAAATGGTATAGGACCAGGTCTCTATACAGTTTGGTGAACTCATACATTCTATCAATTGGTATCAGAGCATATTCTTTCTAAAAAGTTAACATCTAGAGAGGATCCTCAGCATTGCTGCCCAGGACTGTCTGCTTATTCTTTTAATATCACATTGAGACCATGCCTATATGATTATACTTTAATTAATTAAAATATGTCAAAATGTTAACCAGTTTGGCGTGAATTTGATGTCTAAATGCAGAGGCTAACTTGAGCCCATACTTGTTTCTATTTGAAAGTCCTAAACTGTTTTTTCTATGTCGCTTAATATTTTCTTTTTTGAGAAGCCTAAGTTAAGGTCTAGAAACACCCTGAAATAGAGGTCCAAATGCCTCTTGTACCATAGGCCTGGGACGGGTAGGGCACACATAGGGTACGACTTAGCATTGACTAGAGCGCTTTAGGTAAACAACTTAAAGATAGTAACTGGGTAGTAGTAGATGATAGTTTGTGCCCGTTGAGTAATATAAGCAACACCCCGTCTTGAGAGAGTTACAAAGTATTATTTATATTGCACGGGGTGATCCTTTAGGCTAAAAACGTAGGACCCCCCATTTCTGTTTAAAGTAATTCTTTTATTTGTCCAAGTTTTTCTTTTCTCTTAGACTGAATCATATAATTCGAGTTCGGTCGGGACCCACCGTTGTGGACCTCGAGGAGTGCCTAATACCTTCTCCTCAAGGCAATTTGAGCCCTTACCCGATCTTTGTCGACGTAGACTGGTTAATCCAGAGTTATTTGCAAATAGGTGCCCTAACGCACCTCAAACCCATTAGGTGGCGACTCTCTCTTTTAATACCCTTCCTTTAAAAGAGTTGTCACGTGTCGAAACTCGATTTCATGAGAAAAAGGGGCGCCACAACATGGAGACTCTGCTGGGGATTTCTTTAGGCTCTTACGATAATGAACTTGGTCTGTATGAATTAGTCTCTCTCGAGAAGCGTGTCTTTATTATTTTGAACATCCCGCTCGCATTCTCCCTTTTATTTTCCACATGCACACACCTTCCCTATTTTTCCCTTTATATGAACTTACATGAAATTCCTCGCTTAATTTGGTCATAATATGCATCCCCTCCGTTATTTCCCAATCATGTTCACTTGCTCCAATTTTAAAAAAAAATTGTTATGTCTTTCCCAATCCCTACCCATTTTATCGCTTTATTATAATTTTTCCATTATACAAACTAACTCCGTTGTTGTTTTTATTTCTTTTCTGTCTTTATATTTATTAAATAATACATTTATCGCTTCATCTTGCAAAATACTTGACAACGTGTTGTTTTATCTTTGTATAATTACATGCTATACATCATATTCCACTCGTGCACAATTAATACCATAGTGGCACTTGATGAGTGTCCGTGCTCTTCCTATATCACCCTTTTAAATTTGAAAAGGCTTATTTTCGGTAAAAGTAGTCGATCAGCAGTGCAGCCGATGGTTCCGTTCCTTTCCCTCTCAAGTTGTCCACTTGAGGGCACCGGTCTAGACTCTTATAGAAAACCCCACTCTGTTGTTAACTGTGCATGCATCATGTCTGAACCTAGTACGAGTTAGAATGTTGTCCGCATAATAACTCTAAGGCAAGCCTTGTCCAAAGCCCATCAGGATTTCAATAATCCAAACGGGCACAATCATGATATGTGCATGATGGATTTAGAGTATCCTAGATTTATGATTTGATGATCTAACAAACTTATTGTCAAGAACCAGATAAAGGACCTGATGCACACTTGTTATATTTCTCCATCAATGGACTCAAGCTTATATGAGCTGTATGACTTCAAACAGAAAAGAATCAACTCAGGGACCTCATCCCTTGGAGTTCCCCTGACAACAGTACGAACTCAACTCTACATCTAGAAAGTAACTGCCTGCATTGTACATGCTACAGTGCAGAAATAGTGCAGCAGTCACTTCCCATCTGGAATGGCTTTGTACCAGCCAAGTGTATATATCATCCAAGTGATGTCATCCAAAGTATATTAACAAGAACTATTACAACAAAACATCACTTGAACACTTGTGAGCATTCAAGAACTCAAGATATGATCATAAAGAATTGAAGTCACAAGTGCATCAGGAACAAAGTACAACACTACTATGGACCAGTTCCTATAACAAGTCTTAGTTATGTCCTTAGTTGATTTGCATCTTTGTATTTGTTCTTCATTGTAATTCCTATTTTTCTTATTTAAAATCTTTAACTAGGAACCTCCAAAAAACCATAAACCCTTAGAGTTTTTATCGTGACTAGAGTTAGTTATGAGTTGAAGTCTTTGTAATTGGTGTATTGCAAATTGGCTTGTAATAGGTGTATTACAAGTTAGTGAGGGATTAATAGTTTAATTCCTAGGTTACAATAGGTTTTAATCTAAAGATTGCTCAATTAGTAGAGTTGAAATCCAACCAGTGTGGGCCATGATTTTTTATCCCCTTAAGCAGGGATTTTTCCACGTAAAATCTCGTGTGTCATTTACTTACTGTTTCATTAGCTATTTTCGTGGGAACTGGTATAGGACCAGGTCTCTATATAGTTTGGTGGACTCATATATTCCATCAGTTGGTATCATAGCAGATTCTTTCTAAAAGGTAACACCTAGAGAGGATCCTCACCATGGCTGCTCCACCAAACTTCGAGGAAGGACAATCAACTTACAGGCCAATATTATGGCTAGTGGAAAACTTGAATGCATGATTTCATAATGGCATAAGACTCTAACTATGGGATGTTATTTGCGATGGTCCATACGTCCTAACAAAGAAGGTAGGAGAACCAGCTATAACGGTGCCAAAAAATAGGAAAGAGTATAATGACGCTTACAGGAAAGCTGTAGAGAAGAACTTTCGCGCCCAAAAATTTTTGGTGTTCGACATAGGACCTGATGAATATAATAGGATCTCAGCTTGTCAATCCTCCAATGAGATATGGGAATCTCTACAAACAACACATGAGGGAACCACTCAAGTAAAGCAGTCCAAGATCGACATGCTCACCACTGAGTATGAGCTTTTTAGAAATAAGGATGATGAATCCATTCAAGACATGCATACTAGATTCACCTCCATCATAAATGAGCTACACTATCTTGGTGAAATTATTCCTAGGAACAAGCTCGTGAGAAAGTTCTCAGCGTTTTACCCAGCTCTTGGGAGAGTAAGGTGAACGCTATTACTGAAGCCAAGTATCTACAAACACTGACTATGGACGAGCTGGTTGGGAATCTGAAAACATATGAGATGAAGAGAAAGAAATACAGTGAAAGAAAAGAACCAAAGAAGTAGAAGAACCTGGTACTCAAAGATGAAAACAATGATTCGAGTGAGGAGGATAGCGATATGGAATACCTTACCAGAAGGTTTCAGAAAATAGTTCGAAGGAATGGAGGTATACCAAAGAGAGGTAGTTCCAGCAAACCAAAGAATTATGACCTTTTTCATAAGAGTGGAAAGCCCGGGCATTTCATCAAGGACTGCCCTCTCCTGAAACAAGAAAATTTCAAGCACAACTCTGATAAAGCATCCAAGAGGAACCCGGTTCCTGACAAACTCTTCAAAAGGAAAAATGCAGCTCACAATGTTGTGAAGAAAGCTTTTGCAGCATGGGGAGACTCCTCCAGTGAATCAGAAGAAGAAAATGATGCAAGTGATAGTTCCATGATGGCAGTTGAAAGTGAAGCAAATGAATATGATCCAATATTTGCTTGGATGGCTCACTCAAATGATGATGAAGATGATGACAATGATGAGGTAAATTTTAGGGATGTTCAGAGGAACCTGAAATCCTATTCTCCTAAGAAACTCATGTCATTAGCCAATGTATTTATTGATCCATATCATAGTCTTGTGAGTGATAAGGATGCCTTGACCATAGAGTTAGGAGATGCTGAGCAGACTAGAGATGACTTAGTGGTTTGTGTAGTTGACTTGAAGGAAACCATAGAAAATCTAAAAAATGAAAAGGAGGTTCTAACAGAAAAAATTTCTAGTATAGAACATGAAAGAGATGATCTGATGGTAGTTATAGATGACTTGAAAGAAACCATAGAGAACTTTAGTAAAGAAAAGAATATCTTAGTGGAGAAAGTTTCCATTACTGATCAAGAAAGAGATGATCTACTAGTGGTGATTGCAGACCTAGAGGAAACAATTGAGGGAGTTAACGCAGAATCTAGGCTTGGCAGTTCTTAAAAATGAAAGGAAGTTGCTAGTGAGGCATATATTAAACATAAAAATGAACTGAATATTGTGAAAACTAGTTTGTGTGCTGAGCTTGAGAAATATAAACAGCTTAAAGCAAATTTGAAAAAATTAAAAAGTGATCTTGAAAAATCACTTCAGTGGACCTGGTCCTCAGATGCTATTACTGTCATGTACTTTAAAAATGGTGGAAACATGCAGGGAATAGGGTTTCAAAGGGAGAAAGTTCCCTATAACCCTCATAGCAAGTACGTCATGTACCTGATAACTGGCTTTGTACCCACTATGGGAACAATGGGCATTTCAAGGAAAATTGCCAAGCTAGAGTCCAGTCTTGTTCAGAAAAACTAAGTTTTTGCTGAAAAGGTGACTACTGGAAGAGAACCAGGTGCCACCCACAAAAAATGTATGTTGCCAACATGGACTAGAATAGCTCGTATTCATCCTTTTTTCTTATTACAAGGGACCCAAACTTGTTTGGGTTCCTAAATCTAACCCTTGATTTTCTTGTGCAGGGAACAATGAGAGGAAGCAGTCAGCAATGGATCATGGACAGTGGATGCTCTAAGCACATGACTGGAAATACCATGGACTTCCTTTCACTAAAAGCTCTGCAAGGAGGGAATGTATCCTTTGGAAATGGGAAAAAGAGGTACATTCTCGGAGTTGGAAAAATTGGAAAGTCTCTCTCACACTCAATTGAGAACGTGTATTATGTCAATGGTCTGAAGTACAGTGTCTTGAGTCTTTCTCAAATTTGTGATAAGGGAAACAAGGTGGATTTCTTGTCAAAGATATGCACAATTACTAATCTGGTAACTGGGGACGTGGTATTAGTGGCCAAAAGATACAAGAACATCTACATTGCTAATTTCGAGTCCCTATAGAGTGGTGATATGAGCTGCCTAAAAGAAGTTGATGATGATGCAGAATTATGGCACTGAAGGCTAGGACATGCAAGCTTCTCTCTTCTGAATAAACTAATACAGAAGGACCTAGTGCGTGGCTTTCCAAATTCAAAATTCAAAGAGCACAGAGTGTGTGATGCATGTGCTAGAGGAAAGCATGTGAAATCATCATTAAATCCAAAGAAGGATGTCAGCACATTAAAGCCACTTGAACTTCTTCATATGGATCTATGTGGTGCTATGAGAGTGCCAAGCAGGGGAGGAAAAAGATATATTTTTGTGATAGTTGATGACTACTCAAGATTCACTTGGACACTGTTTCTCAGAACAAAGGATGAGACCTTCAAAGTGCTTGTAGCCTTTGTGAAGAAAATCCAAGTGAAGATGGAATTAAAAGTGGCTTGCATTAGATCCAATCATGGAACAGAGTTTGACAATGCCATGTTTGATGAATTCTGCAGTGAAAATTGCATCACCCACAACTTCTCAGCTCCAAGAACTCCACAGAAAAATGGAGTTGTAGAAAGGAAGAACAGAACCCTTGAAGATATGGCCAGAACAATTCTTACTGATAGTGGTATAGCTAAAACCTTCTGGGCAGAAGCCATAAATACTACTTGCTACTTGGTGAACAAGTGTATGATCAGATCCTTTTTGAACAAAACACCCTATGAGCTGCTAAATGGAAGGAAGACCAAGCTGACCCACTTAAGAACGTTTGGGTGCAAGTGTTATGCTCTCAATAATGGAAGGGATTAGCTTGGAAAATTTGATGCCAAAAGTGATGAAGGAATTTTTCTGGGGTATTCTTCTCAAAGCAAAGCTTACAAGGTTTACAATAAAAGGACTCAGTGTGTGGAAGAAAGTGTTTATGTAATCTTCAATGAGTCCCTTCCATCTGTTGAGAAGAGCAACAAGGATGATAAAGACCGTGAGCCAATGTTGGTTCCAGGAGAGATCATTGACATGGCAAATGGAAAGGCAGATTTTATGAGTCATGTAAAGGAGACAAATGAAGACAATGCAACCCCCTCCTCTCCAACTCAAGAGGAACCAGGTACCCAAATCACAACCACTGAAGATGAAGAAGGAGTGGTCGATACAGTTCAAAGTACTCCACAAGTAGCAGAGAGAAGAATGCAAGGGAACCAGTCAGGATTACCTAGTTCCTCCACTAATGATATTCAAGTGCCAAACTGGAAACACAAAATCTCTCATCCTCTCGATAATATAATCAGCCCCCTTGATTCTGGAGTCCAAACTAGATCCAAAGCCAGAAACTCACTTTCCTTCTCAGCCTTCCTCTCCCAAATAGAACCCAAAAATATTAAAGAAGCCTTGAAGGATGCAGACTGGATCACAGATATGCAAGAGGAGCTGCATCAATTTGAGAGGAATAATGTATGGCACCTAGTACCTACACCCTCAGACAGAACCATCATAGGGACCAGGTGGGTGTTCAGAAACAAGCTTGATGAGCAAGGAAACACTACAAGGAATAAGGCAAGGCTAGTTGTCTAAGCTTACAATCAGGAGGAAGGGATTGATTATGATGAGACCTTCGTTCCAATTGCTCGTATGGAAGCCATCGGAATTCTCATTGCCTTTGATCACATATGGAATTCACTATGTTTTAAATGGACGTCAAAAGTGCATTTCTGAATGGTTTACTCAAGGAAGAGGTCTATGTTAAGCAACCTCCAGGTTTTGAGTGTCGTGAACATCCTGAATATGTGTTCAAATTGGACAAGGAACTGTATGGAAGCAGGATCCTCGAGCTTGGTATGAAAGGTTGTCAAAATTTCTCTTAGAAAACAGATTTACAAGAAGAAAAATTGACAACACTCTATTTCTGAAGAAACGAGGAAGGAACCTACTCATTGTTCAGGTATATGTTGATGATATCAGCTTTGGGGAAACAGCTAACTCACTTTGTGAGGAATTTTCAAAGCTCATGTGAAGAGAGTTTGAGATGAGAATGATGGGGGAGCTGAACTTTTTCTTGGTTCTTCAAGTGAAGTAGTCCACAATGCATGAGCGACAAAAGAGAGTTGAAAATCTAGCTAAAGTGTTTTCTGGACAAGCCTAACTCACTTCTATACCGTTGCAGGTAGACACGCATGATGATTATAGAAGCTGAAGGAACAATGCATGAGCGACAAAAGAGAGTTGAAAATCTAGCTAACGTGTTTTCTGGACAAGCCTAACTCACTTCTATACCGTTGCAGGTAGACACGCATGATGATTATAGAAGCTGAAGGAACAATGCATGAGCGACAAAAGAGAGTTGAAAATCTAGCTAACGTGTTTTCTGGACAAGCCTAACTCACTTCTATACCGTTGCAGGTAGACACGCATGATGATTATAGAAGCTGAAGGAACAATGCATGAGCGACAAAAGAGAGTTGAAAATCTAGCTAACGTGTTTTCTGGACAAGCCTAACTCACTTCTATACCGTTGCAGGTAGACACGCATGATGATTATAGAAGCTGAAGGAACAATGCATGAGCGACAAAAGAGAGTTGAAAATCTTTTTGAAAGACCGGTCAGGAACATGGTTTTTGTACCACAGGTTAGTAGTCTTGTGTTTTTCTCATGCATATCACAAAAGAAACAAAATTATCTGCCACGTCATCCACCTTCTCAAACCTTGTATATCACGTCTTTTATTTCAAATATTTTCACTTCCTTCTACAATGGTGTGTCTTCCATCAAACCTACCGCCATTTTCAGAACCCGTTTCTCTTCCCTCATAATTATCCCTTCCATCCTTAGAACCCCTTCACTTCCTAACCTTGAGCGACCATCTTCAACCTAACTATTTACCATGGTTGAAGAGCAAGCAACCCTACCCACCTTTGATGAGAACATCCTCGACTAATCTGCCACTTCAGAAACGCTACCAAATGTTCCCCCTTCCACCATTGCTGACACCAATATACCCAAGCCTGATTCCTTTTCACCTCTTATCTCCCTCACCACTCCCTCTGACCATACTCCTCCCTTAAGTGTTGAGGCCTCAGAAGCACCAAAGATAGATAGCGTTCCTTCTCTATTGCCTAATACTCTCGAAGAACAGAACAAGGATGAAGAAAAGGGTGAAACTCAACAAGAAAAAGGGGTTTCTGAGAAAGATATGAGTCCTCTGGTTACTGTTGCTGCTATGGAACCTCAAGAAAAAGGTGTCTATCAAAAACATGTTGCCCATTGTTGCTGAGGGACTGGTGAATGAGGTACCTTCTACCATACCTGAGTCTCAGGAGGAAGGGACTCCGCTCTTAGGAGAAGAAGGAAGACTGGTGCTCTTCAAACCGTCTGCACCTGAAGAAGCTACTGGGAACCCTGCTGATGAACCTGACCCCCTCCCTGAGGAAATAGGTCAGGAAACATCTTCCCAGGTCAGCTTCGATCCTTCACCATCCCCTCGCTTTGATGCTTAGTCGTTGGATTCTATCCCTCTTGTTGCGAGATCTTGTGATGAGGATGAACATGATGTTGTGGTTCTCAGTGCACGCTTCAAGATTAGAAAGAACATGGTCACTCCTGAGCCCCTTTTTAAGTGACCTACCACAAGGTTGCAACAGAAATAGGCATTTGAGTCTGCCTTGAATAAAAGCAAAAGGAGTAGCAAGAAAAAGAAGAAGGGGCTGATGAAGAAATGAGAAATTATGTGTGAAAAAAATATACCAGTAGTGGCAGTGAGGATGCTCAAGAGGAACCAAGATCCCTAGTTAAGATATCTCAGAAAAAGAAACAACATGTTGAGAGTGCTTCCAAGGAACCTGTTGACACACCAAGTAAAAAGTATGTGAAAGGTAGTATCAAGTCTAACAAAGTTGTGGAGGAAGAATCAGTGTCTGATGATGATATTCTGGTGAAATCAAGTGGCAAGGGTAAGCCCACTGGGAGGTCTGGTAGAAGGAAGTGGGAAACTATTGGGGAACCCGGTTTTGTAAAAAAGGTGAAAAGTGTAAGTGTGCTAGGGCAAGAAAGGTTGAGGTCCCAGAAGGTGTTGTGCGGTCGCACTTTTGACCAGAGATTTCTGAAATGGCGGGTATGAGACAAATTCTTGAGATAGTGGAATTTCAACAGGGGGGCCATCTGTTCAAAGAGGATGTGCCCAAAGTGTATGAGGATGAGGTCCAAAGTTTCTATGCTGACCTCTTCACTGTTAAATATGACCACATCTGTGTCTTAGTAAATGGGAAGGATATGGTATTGGATGCTACTGTGTTGGGGGACATTCTCAAAGTTTCGTCTGAAGGGTTGTCATCTGTAAGAGGTGCTTGTGGCTCAAAATTTAGGCGCTCCATTATGAAAGAAAAATCTATCCAGCATGGGGAACGAGTATACAATAAGGCTCTACTTCCTGTGTACCAATTGTTATTCGATTTGGTTAACAAGGTTCTGCTCCCTCATGCTGAAAGAAGGTCCATCACGTCCAGGTCTGATCTGTACTTAATGGAAGCACTGGATGAGTTCCGCTCCATCAATTTGCCTGCCATTATGATTGAACATATGCAGAAAGTGGCAGCATTCAATGATGGGAAACATGGACTCCCGTACGGCTTTCTTCTCATGTGTGTATTCAAGTTCTTTCATGTGCCCTTATTACATCCCAAGATGGGGTCCAAGAAACAAACCTTCTTAAAAACTACACTAGAGGAATATGAATGTGTTGAAAAGGTTGGAGGAATGGGAAGCACTTTGACGATTTCACAGCTGATCAATGCCTAGAATAGTGCTACAGAAGAGATCAGGAAGCTGAAGGCAAGTAATTCCATTCTCGAGACTCAGCTAAGTCAGGCTATAGCATCACCAGGACTCTCCAGTTCATCAAGTGAAGAAGTTTCTCGTCTATCAAAATAAAATGCTAAGCTCAGGAAACAGGTGGAGAACCTGAGAGAGAAACTAATCACAGAGAAAATTTTCGCAAATGCTCGGATTGACCTTGTTCTCAATACTCTTGTTGCCTCCTCCAAGCCTTCCTCCTCTAGTGCCCCCTAAGAAAATCTTCCAGTGACCAGTGTCAAGTTTCTATCTTTTGCTTTGATGACTTGTGGTATTTGTTTTTGCTTTTTTTTATGTGGATGGATTTCACTTGTATTGCTCCCGCTTTCAACAGTCCAAACTTGCCTTTGATGTAATGGAAAAGGCTTATGTTTTATAACTATCAATGAAGACTCTCTTTTGGTGTTAAATTCTTGTGTTCTCTGCTTCTCTTTTCTATCATATTGTATGCACACATGTGGCATGAGTTAACTAGGCTAGACTTCTTATTGCTGATTTCTTGCTTGTGTATTTTTAATGATGCCAAAAGGGGGAAAGACAATTAAAGCAGGGAGATATTATTAAGGGGGGAGCATAGATTCAGGGGAAACTTGTGAAGTTCCTGGTATTTTATCTAGTTTGTTGTGCTCTGCAAATGGTTGTCAATGTTTAAAGTTTGTCACCAGATAAAGGACCTGATGCAAACTTGGTATATTTCTCCATCAATGGACTCAAGCTAATGTGAGATGTATGACTTTAGACAGAAAAGAATCAACTCAGGGACCTGATCCCTTGGGGTTTCCCTGACAACAGTACGAAGTCAACTCTACAACTGGAAAGTAATTTCCTGCAATGTACATGCTACAGTGCAGAAACAGTGCAGCAGCCACTTCCCATTAGGAAAGGGTTTGTACCAACCAAGTATTTACATCATCCAAGTGATGTCATCCAAAGTATATTAACAAGAAGCATTACAACAAAACATCACTTGAACACTTGTGAAATCATTCAAGAACTCAAGATCTGATCATCAAGAATTGAAGTCACGAGTGCATCATGAACAAAGTACAACACTACTACGGACCAGTTCCTACAACAAGTCTTTGTTATGTCCTTAGTTGAGTCGTATCATTGTATTTGTTCTTCATTGTAATCCCTATTTTGCTTATTTAAAAGCTTTAACTAGGAACCTCCAAAAAACCATAAACCCTTAGAGTTTGTGTCGTGACTAGAGCTAGTTATGAGTTGAAGTCTTTGTAATAGGTGTATTGCAAATTGGCTTGTAATAGGTGTATTACAAGTTAGTGAGGGATTAAGAGTTTAATTCCTAGGTTAAAATAGGTTGTAATCTAAATATTGCTCAAGTAGTAAAGTTGAAATCCTATCAATGTAGGTCGTGGTTTTTTATCCCCTTGAGGAGGGATTTTTCCACGTAAAATCTCCTGTGTCATTTACTTACTGTTTCATTAGCTATTTACCTAGGAACTGGTATAGGACCAGGTCTTTATACAGTTTGGTGGACTCATACATTCTATGAGTGCATTATTTGGAGAAAACGTGCCGATATGTTAATCATTAATGTGTAAACAGTCAAATCTGGAGGGGGAGAGGGATAACTTTATTTGTTTTGCATAAATGAGGCGCGAAGTCCCCAGGTTCGGCATGTTAAGTATCTCACCTCTATTGCTAGACTGGTGGGAAAATCTCTCGCCAAGTGACAAAAACCATGTGAAAATAATTCTCAAAAATCTACCGTCTTTGCTGGTCAGCCAAACAATGTACTAATCGAGGCCGCTACTATGTTTTGGGATGAAAAGAGGGTTGTTTTCCGTTTTGGTAATATAGAGATGACTCCCCTTTTTGAGGAAATAGGAGGTTTTGTTGGGCTTCCCTGGGATAGCCCTGGTCTATCGGTACCAGAAAATCGTACTTCTAATGGGTTTCTAAAAATGATCGGTCTTAGAAAGAATGACGAGTTAGTCTGCTTGAAGAAGTATTACATACCTTTCTACTTCCCTTACTAGCGTTATGGGCACAACGCATCCTACCGTATCTATCATGATGAGTTTTCCATCACTTCTCTGAGCTGGACTCATCGCCAGGTTATTGTGTTCATCGTCTGTTTTCTAGGGATGATAATATTCCCAATTCAAGGAGACAGGATCCACACTCATTTAGCTATGGTCACCAAGACCTTAATGGAAGGAATTGAGGGACAGACATATACTATTGTCCCAATGATCGTGGCAGAGATATACCGAGCCTTGGACCGTTGCAAGAAGGGATTTAGGCATTTTGAGGGTTGTAATATGTTACTGAAAATATGGTTGTTGGAACATCTTCAAAGATGACAGTATCATCAAGAATTTCCGCCGCGACCATGGAATGACCACATAGCTTTTCATCATCCAAAAAGAATGACTTTCATCCCAGACAGGTTTGCACAACCTTGAAACTGTGTGGATTGGGTACATTTCTTTAGCAATTTGACTGATGATAGGTTCATTGGATGTTCAAGTGGTTCCCTACTAGCGAGTTCATCATCAGGTCAAGAGATGTTCCTCACTTAGTGCTGATTGGGTTGAGGGGTATCTATCCTTATGCTCCTATCAGGTTCATGAGACAGTCTGGGAGAAAGCAAGTCATAGCACTAGTTTCCAAGATGGTTCAGAAAAAAATAGACTTTCAGGGTGATGCCATTCCATTCAAGTGTGAGGCACAACACATGTGGCATCTGAAGATCATTGTGGAAAAGGATACCATAGCACCAGATGGGTACCACGCCGGTCATGTATACTTCTACCTATCATGGTTGGATGATGACATAGCGGGAGAAGTCAATCCGGGGATTGATCGAGGAAACAGGGTCATAGACGATGCTGATGAAGAACAAGTAAAATACAAGAGGTTGCGCAAAAGAATCTTTGAGTCTGAGGCCAGACATTTGGAACAACACAAGGTAGACATGGAATTAATCAATGAATGGAGAGGAATTTCTACAAAATCAATAGAAAGGCTAGAGTATTTAGAGTAGGGTCTGATGGAGCTTGAAAGGAAGATGAGGAAAAAGATCGTGGATTGTCAGATTGCAGAGGGAAACGAAGGAGGACACCTAGCAAGGGCGTATCTGCTACTGGACATGCGCGACCTGGGGAATCTGATCGATAGGGCTAAGAAGGCCAAGCTTGTAGAAGGTCCCTCCGGGATCAAGTAGATTAGAATTGTTGTTTACTTGTTTTTCTAGAGTCGTTTTAGAATTCGATTGTAATAAGGCAAATGCCTCTAATAACTATTTTTTATTATTGTTTTAAAGGTTTGATTTCTTTATTACATTAATAAAATGAGGCAATTGTCGGCACTAAGTTTCTCCGACTCTGTATGTTGCTAGCTCTACCTAGGGCACAATGAGGTCCCCAAATTAGGACACGAATTTATAATTCCACAATACATATCCTTTCAAAATTCCCTACTGACTTGTTTACCTTTTTGTTTTTCTTTGTTTTGATTATTCCCACCCCCTAAGGTTGGTTCGTGCATACTGGCATCATCAGCATATCATTCCAGATCCACAGGTCCTCCACCTCCTCCTCCTCCAAGTGATCCTAAAAATAAGGAAAAAGCTAAGATGGATGACATGAGCGGTATCAGGAAATACAATGCTACGCACGTAGAAAATGTTGAAACTTCATATGGTCGGAGTACTCCAGCACAGAATGATTTGGTTCTACGGTTGGAGTAGAAAATATTGGAGTTACAAGGGGAACTTGAGCAGGTCTGCAACTTGGCAAACCTCTCCCTCACCTTAAACGTCCCAGATATCAACCAACAGAACGCCTAAAACGCAACACCTTCTCAAAGAAAACCAAACCAACATCCACAAAATCCCCTCACACCTCATCAATACGCAACACCTCCCCAAAATCCTAATCCTCCGCCAGTACTAACTCCTCCTCAGCATCAACATCATCCAACCTAGTATCCAAAAACCACCACCTACCATACCCCTCAAAATACACCACATCTTACCCCCGATCCGCAAAACTCAACCAATGATCACCACTACACCCAAACCCCTGGTATCCATCAAAACAACCCCACATATGTAGAAACTCTACCTCACCCCACTCAACAAACCCCATACACACCAGAATCCACCGAGAAGGACCTACTCATTAAGAATATGGCAGAAGAACTTAAGAAGCTCACAAGTCGAGTCCAAGATGTCGCAGGGGTTAAAGGCATTAAGGGTTTGAACTATGAAGATCTGTGTATTCAGCTGGACGTAGAACTGGCGGAGGGTTACAAACCTCCCAAGTTCGAGATGTTTGACTGAACAGGTGACCCAAAGGTGCATCTAAGGACATATTGTGTCAAGCTCGTATGAGTTGGAAAGAATGAAAGGATTCACATGACATTATTCATGAGGTGCCTCACTGGAGATGCCCTATCTTGGTACATCAGTCAAAATCCAAAGAAGTGAGTTAGCTCGGTAAGCACGGCATCGGATTTCATGGATCGGTTCGGGTTTAATACGGAGAATGCACCAGATATCTTCTATATCCAGAATCTCAAAAAGAAGCCAACAGAGACTTTCCGCGAGTATGCTACTCGGTGGAGATCTGAAGCTGCGAAAGTAAGGCCGGCATTGGAAGAAGAACAGATGAACATGTTCTTTGTCCAGGCCCAGGATCTGCAATACTACGAAAAGTTAATGGTTATCGAAAATAAAAAATTCTCTGATATAATCAAATTGGGGGAAAGGATTGAAGAAGGAATCAAGAGAGGAATGGTAACTAATTTCGAGGCATTACATACTACGAACAAAGCTTTGTAGTCAAGGGGTATATCCAAAAAGAAGGAAGTAGGGGCCATGATGGTGGCCCAAGGTCCAAAATATCCTCTTACATATCAAACACTTCCACCTACATATTAGCCTTCACCTCCCAGATACCCGCAACCCGCCACCGCCTACCATGCTTATAACACCCAGCCAGCATATTATCACTCACCGCCAGTCCGCCAGAACTATCAGAAACCCAAACCAAGATTCGACCGCAACTCGCCTAGACAATATACCCCTAGTGCTGAACCTATCGATCGGTTATAAAAAAGGCTGAAAGTTGCTAGTTATGTCACTCATATTCCCGTTGTTGCTATGGAAAACTCCTCAGAATGGGTCAATCCAAATAAAACATGTGCCTACCACTACGGCATAGAGGGTCATACCATTGATGAATGTCTCACTCTAAAATACAAGATCCAAATACTAATTGCTACCAAGGTCATACAAGCAAAGGAGGCTACACCTAACGTCCGCAATAATCCCTTCCCAGATCACAGGGGTGAGGGGATGAACGTGATAGAGACTGACGAAGAATGGGACCCGGAATGGTAAATTGGGCTTATTCAAGAAGGGGATGACCCTAAGAAGCCTGCGGTTACTCTTACTCATATTGTGGTACAGATACATCCACCAGTTGAAGTAGCATCACCGACCCCGTTCGAGGTGGAAGTAACAACACCTGCAGCTGCACCTGCTCCGTTTGAAGTAGAAATTACCATACCCTTCACTGTCACGGTAGCACCCTCACCATACTTTAATTCAAAAGTCGTACCCTGGGAGTATGTTGCAGAAGTTACTTAGGGGGAACAAGTAAAGAAGCTACTTCCAAGCAGCCCATCATTGAAACTGGCCCAAATGATCTTTGGAGAAAGGTGCAAGCAAGGGAATACTCTGTAGTGGACCATCTGAACAAAACCTCTGCTCAGATATCTATTCTATCATTACTGCAGAATTTTGAAGCACATAGGAACGCCTTGATGAGGGTATTGAACGAAGCTTACGTGCCCAACAATATCACCAGCGGAGAAATGGATAACATGGTAGGACAAGTACTGGAGAGCCATAAAATCACTTTCCATGAAGACGAACTGCCACCAGAAGGATTGAGCCACAACAGGGCGCTGCATATCACGGTACAGTGCGAAGATAAGTTCATTGCCAGGGTTTCGATAGATGGAGGTTCCAGTCTCAACATCTGTCCATTAACGACTCTGAAGATATTGGGCAAAGGATTTCATAAAATACGGGCAGGAACTATGAGCGTAAAAGCATTCGACGGATCTCAAAGGGCCATGATCGGGGAAACCAGTCTTGTTTTGATGTGTAATTTTGTAGCATTTGAAACTGGATGTTAAAATAATGTCTGTAGTCGATTGGTTATTTTGGTTGATGCAATTAATTAGATTTAATTAGGCTATGAACCTCTCGTGCTATTCAAATTAATTGTAAAAATGTTGAACTTGAATGACTGTAGATTCTGTTTTATAGTCCATGCTAGCAGCTTTTTCTATAATTTTTTAGTTCGAATTCACTCTGTTGGGACTAAGAGATAGAATTAGCCACACGGTGGTTTGATGATTGATCACGGGTTCTGGGCTTCACCAAGGAAAGCCCATTGAGGACCTGGACGTTTATGTCTGCTTGCACCCTTGTTCTTCATTAAAATAATCAAATTGGGATCAATAGGACAACTACTTACATATAAATGTGTTCATCTTTCCTCACCAGTTGAATTCCATGGACATGTGTTTAAATCGTTGGTAGTCATAATTTGACTCTTAATGTGTAAAGTAACCTTTAATTCACGTGCACTCTTTATTAAACTTCAATGATCAAATTGTGCGTGCATGACTCATAAAACGTGCATACAATCTGCGATTTTGCGCCAAGATCTCAACCCGTTTAATAATTTTCCTATGAATGAAGGTCATACGGAGTTAGGCCCCAAATGACATAACTGTCCCACATTTTGTATATAAGGCAGAATGTTGATTGTAGACTGTTTATAAAGGTTAAATCTTCAACCTCACACCACTATACTCATAGATATGCAAAGACCTTACAATAATCTCAACTTAGATTAGGAAATAAATCAAATACCTCTAGTTTGCTTTAGGCGCGACATAATAAATTATTGTGACTATGGGTACAGTTCTCGTGGCATAGTCATGACATGTAATCCCCAATTCGAGTGTGTGTTTCACGTGACTCGTCATTCACTTCAAATAATAATAAAAATTAACATGTTGTAAATCACGGGTACGTTTCACGGTGCGATTCACAATGTGTACAAAACAAACGAGTGCACGATATCGCGACTTGTTCAAATAATTACCATAAATACTAAAAGCAGTTAAAAGGTAAAAATGCACAATAGGTTTCAAATACGTATATCAAATAATTAGGCCAATTATTAACAGTTGAGCGACTGTGCTAATACCATAAAACCCGGGAATGCATAACACCCTCTCCCGGGCTAACAGAATTCCTTACCTGATCTTCTGGTTTCGCAGACTTTAAACGGTGTCAAATTTCCTCGATTTGGGATTTAAAATAAATCGGTGACTTGGGACACCATAAATTATTCCAAGTGGCGGCTCTGAATAAATAAATAATCATATTTCAAAAAATGTCACTTTTATTGAAAAAATTCCCTTATCCCCTCGGGAAAAAGGAGGTGTGACAGCTCTGGCAACTCTGCTGGGGAAAAGAACCCAGAATCTCTAGTTCAGGGCTCAAGAATTCGAACTTAGAATAATTGTTATACTTGGATTTTGTTTATTATCTGATTTTTTTTATGTGTTTGAGCCTAATGTGCTAAATGCCGCCTTTTTACTGCTTTGACATTGTTTGAACTATATATAAAACTGTTACGAAACTCTTCTTCTCCCTGAGTCTTCTAAATTTTCTAGGATGTGTACGCGAGTGTGACTTCTTTTCTGTTAGTGTCATACCCTAATTTAGAACGAGGATCAGATCAGTTACAAAGCCGGATGGCCTTTTGGTTATCGGTACGTTGCCCTCCTCGACTCGCGTTGTCCGCTCGGGTAAGCCAGGTCTAGAACAATACACTCAGGTTATAAACTTAGAATAACATAGCATCATGCTGGTTTCCCTAGTAGGAACGTTTGTTTGCATCACGTGCATTTGACTTTGGGGACTCAACACAGGGGTTGGGTCCGTCTAGGACAGGTGTACCCAAATTAAAAGACCATCCTGGTGCATATTACGTGCTACTTGCGCATTTTTTTGTTTCAGCTTGCATGTTGACCAGCTTCTAGAATAGGGAAAAAAATCAAAAAGAAAAAAAAACAAGAGTGTGAGGTAGGTATTTGTAATCGTAACTCTGCCGAAACTTTCAAAAAAAAAGAGAAAGAAACTAAGCCAATGTTTTCAAAAGTCATGTTTCCTTTGTTCCGTCAAAACTGACCGAATTATGCGGGTCTGATTCTCATCGGATGTGAGAAACATAGGAAAACCTCATCGGTTTCGACCTCCAATCTTAAAAAATTCAAAAATATTTTCCTTCCATTCCTTCGTTATAAGTCTTTTCTTAGAAAATGCTAAACATGAAAAAAAATTAAACCCAAAAATATTTTTTTTGTAGAAGTCTTTCATTCGAACAAAAAAGAAAAACAAATCAAAAAAAAAATATTTCCTAACTTTTTATAGAAGTCTTTTTTCCCAAAAATTAAAAAAAATGAAAATAAAAAATGTAAAAAATATTTTCTTTCTTTCGAAAATTTCCAAAAAAAAAATCAATCAAAACCAAAAATCCAAAAATATTTTCTTTCCTTTTTAAAAGCCTCTCTTTCAAAAATTCCAAAAAAATAAAAGAAAAGAAATACAAAAAATATATATTCTTTTTCTAAACTCTTTCATTGTCTGAGTGTTATAAGAAAGTAAAAAAAATAGTTTATTTACTCCATTTCTGATTTTTCCGAACTAGCGAGATCTGATTCACGCGGCATCATGATACCTAGGCAATTCCCATCAGATTCGATCATTGCCTTTAAATAAACTGAGTGAAAAAAAGAGAAAAAAACAAAGAGTGAAAACAACAAAGAGAGATCAAGATGTTAAAGATCCAAAAAACAGAAAATAAAAAGAGAGAAAAATTGAGTGAAAAAGAAAGAAAAGAGTGATAAATAAAAGAGCGAAAAACAGTAGAAAAACGAAGAAAAAGAAATCAAAGGTCAAAATTTAAGAAAGAGATAGCAAAAGCCGGGATGAAACACACAGTCGTTGCGAAGACATTTAGAAATGTTTAACTGTTCAGATGCATTGCATCTCCAATGTGTGATTCCCTATCTGTTAAATGCTTCAAAACTGACAAGGTTGTTGTTCGTGCTATAGAGACAGGTCTCATTTAGATGGTTGGTTTTGATGGTATCCTGGCTTTTCACCCTTACTTTACAAGATCAAAAGGAAGTGTCCAATGTCCTCAGAAAGTTGTCTCCGCGTCATTGATCCTGAGGATAATGCCACACCGATTATAACCCAGCCTGAATCGACAACCGCCTAAGAAAACAAGATGATGCGCGTCCGTATGTTGGAGATGTGGGAAGCCTGGTCCAATGGTAAAGAACCACAAAGTTCAATCCCTGGATTTCCCGAACTGATCCCTAGGATGGATGGAACCACCAACATCCCCATCCGCGTGTCCAACCCTTTTGTCCCTCTCGGGTACCCTACTATGTCAGCCAACTATACCAGTACGCTTTCTGAGGTCGACCCCAGGCACCGTTTACAGGGGTACCCCCAACCTTGCTCACTGCACCACCAATCTTTGCCATGGCACAACCGACCGCGCCTAGGACATGCTTTGAGACTTCAACACTCACCTTTCGGGGCTCGCAATTTCAACCATATACAACTCATGTTACTCCAGACTTATACCCTCAGCCTCCGCAATATGAGTCCCCAATGGAACAAGAAAGAATAATGAGAAACCCTGAGCAGGAAGAAATGGCTCGGAAGATGAGAAGCCTAGAGGAAATCCTAAAAAACATGCAGGGTCTGAGTGGCCAGAAGAGTGTCTCCTACTCCGATTTGTTGTAACGACCCGACCGATCATTTTGAGCTTTTTCACTCCGCTCGGTTGTTTAAGGGCATGAGTAGCTCTGTATGATGTGTTATAACTTATGTGAATCGCCGGCTGTGGTATTTCAGGTTATCCATAATTGATTTGGGAGAATGGTCTCAGCTAGAAGCTCTAATTTTGAAAGGTTTGACCAAGTTTTTGACTTTTGAGTAAACAAATTCGGATTTGGATTTTTATGATTCAGTTAGCTTCGTTGGGTGATTTTAGACTTAGGAGTGTGTCCGGAATGTAATTTGGAGGTCCGTGGTAGAATTAGGCTTGAATTGGCGAAAGTTAGAAATTTGGTGATTTTGGTCGGTAGTGATAAATTAGGTATCGGGGTCGGAATAGAATTTCAGAAGTTGGAGTAGGTTCTTAGTGTCATTTGAGACGTGTGTGCAAAATTTGAGGTCATTCTGACGTGGTTTGATAGGTTTTGGCGTTGTTGGCGAATTTTGGAAGTTTAGAAGTTCTTAGGCTTGAATTCGAGGTTGATTTTGTGTTTTGCTGTTGTTTTGGGTGTTCCGAAGATTCGACTAAGTTTAGGTAGTGATATATGACTTGTTGGAATTTTTGGTTGAGGTCTCGAGGGCCTCAGATTAGTTTCAGATAGGTTTGGGCTGCATTGTGCTTGTTTTTCTTATGTTTCGACGCTGTTTCTTCAAGTATAAATGATATCATATTGAATCAAATTTCTTTTTGATTGAAGCATTAAATCTGTATCATAATTATGGACCTGTAGCAAAAAGAATCGTCGAATTTGGACATCGTATGAGGATTTTATGGTCATTTTACTAAGAATTAGTTTGTTAGATTTTTCAAATTACTTACGAAATTGCCATTGACGGTGTATTTAAAAATCTGCACTATTTGCAAATATTAACCTACATATCTCATTTATTATAAGGTCAAATTGAGTGATTCAAAAGCCTAACTTGACTAGAATTTCACAAGGAATCTATTGGAGGTATAAAATGTGAGTTTCAGGATTATTTGGCTTGATAAACGAGGCAAAATAGCTGGCAGAAAAATATATAAAATAAGGATTTGTTCATTCGGTCATATTTTAAGCTGGGGAGCTCGGATTTGGGCAATTTTGGAGACAATTTTCACCATATGAATTGGGGTAAGTATTGTCTACTCGGTTTTAGTTATATTTCATGAATCCATCTTCGTTTTTGGTATTTGATTGATGATTTAAAGTGCAATTGAGGGAGTTACGGCTTGAGTTTTGGAGAGTTTTACGTAGGGATTTGAGGGGCCAAACGGAGTCCAGTTTTTGTAAATTTTATATGGTTAGACTCGGGAGAGGACGAGGGTTTTGATTCTGCCATTTTTGACTGATTTCAAGATGTGGGCTCAGGGGTTGGGTTTTGGCCGATTTCGGATTTTTGGCATATTTTGTAGTTTTTATTGTGGAATTCGATTCGTTAGCCTATGTTGATGATATTAATCTAATTATGGTTAGATTCAGAGCTTTTGGAGACCGAGTCTAGAGATGAGGGCATCCTAGAGTAGGATTTTACGCTGTTAAAGTAAGTAACCATTTTAACTCTGGCTTTGAGGGTATAAACCCGGAGAATTTGATATCATGTGACTGCTTGGAGGTGATACCCACGCTAGGTGATGGGCGTGTGGGTGTACACCTCGAGGGATTGAGACTTGGTCTGTCCCGTGAGGCTTGAGGCCTAATAGCCATTATTTGTGTTTATGTATTTACTTGTCGTTGCACTTGTTTGCCTTTATGTTAAAGATCATACTTAGGCTTTATTAATGCTCACATTATTTGTACTCAGTCATAGAAATTATTGTACATGTTTACTCAGTCTCTATTATTTGCTAATATGATGTGATACTTGATATGGGTTGTGTCACTTTATTTGTTGATGATGGTGAGGCTAGTGAGGTAAATGATTGAGTGAGGCCGAGGGCCTGGTTGTGAGGATATTAATACCATAATTCGTAAGTTGTCCGTGTAGCACGTGAGTTGATCGTGTGGGTCTAGGTATTTATACCATTGCGTGTGAGTTATCTGCATATCACATGAGTTGATCGTGCGGATCCAGGTATTGATATGATAGCATGTGAGTTGTCCGTGCTTAGCGCTTGGGCTTTGGGAGCCCCTCAGGAGTCTGTACACACCCCCAGTGAGCGCAGAGTGTTGAATGTATTGAGTGTTGAGTGCGAAGTGCGAGTGATGTAGTGACATTGTTGTGAGGTTGCATTTACTTTTGTTGTTGTTGCATTTATCTGTTAAATGTTTTTTAGCCTTTACTGAGTTTTTGAATATATTTATTTATTTATATTTATTTTTAAATTGTGAAAATAGATAATTGGACTATTTTACTGCTCAGTTCCTTAGTTATTTATGTTACTACTGAGTCGGTTGTACTCATACTACACCCTGAACTTTATGTGCAGATCCAGGTGAGTTAGAGCTCCGCGATCGTTGAGTTCAGGCCGTTTATCTTTGGAGACTGCAAGGTAGCTGCCAGTGTCTAATTCATTATCCACTCCATTGTTGTTTTTCTTTGAATCTTTTTCGGTCTAACTCTGCTCCAAAACTAAGGGGGAGAAGGGATGGCAAGACTGATTTACAGGGCTCTCATTTGACACAAACTAATATGCATAAAGGCACCCATCCTCGGTAGGGGCACCCAAGTCGAATTCGACTGGCCATGGTGGCTGATGTTTTGAAATTGAAAACTCTCGAAAGAAGGAAATCAAATTGACATGCCTACAAGGGAGGAAATGAAGCTGAAAAGGTTGAGTCCCACGTGGCTAACCGTCCTGCCAAGGTTTGAAAAGCCAAGATACCCCAAATGCTCTGAGATTAAAATTGGAAGAAAAATAAGTTAGAAGTGAAAGGCCTATAAAGGCAAAATAAATTTGAAAAAAGGTTGAGTCCCACGCGACCATCCGTCATGGAAAAGTATGGAAAAGTCAAAGGTTCTCCAAGGTCATAAATGAAATCGGTCTTCAAGAAACAACAAGTTGCAGTTGAAAGTATCATCAAAGGAACCAGGACGAGATCAAGTGACTGAAACAATCAAGGCCGCAAAACCAACCACTGTTTCAAACTGACAATTGTTCGTTGTTTGAACCACAGGAAATAGGTGCAATCCAAAGAAACCTTGCAAGAAACAAGTGCAATCCAAAAGTAACCTTGCAAAAAGCGGGTGCAACCAAAAAGAAACTGTGTGGAGACTAAAATAGATGTGCAGCATCAACAACTTAAAAATGAAAGTTTTCTCCGAGTTCTTTCCGACATTTTACTCATTATCTCAAAAGGAAAAAGAAAAAAAAGAATAAAAAAAAATAAGAAAAGGAAGAAAGTTCGAAATCATGATAGTATAGGGTCTCCAATCCCTAGCTGCATTTTCCAACATAGGGTCTCCACTCCTTAGTTGATATTTTATAGACATAGAGTCTCCACTCCCTAGTATGCTTTTCCAACATAGGGTCTCCACTCCCTAGTTGATGATTTTTTGTAACGACCCGACTGGTCGTTCAGAGAGTTTCAACCTATTGCCCTTATTTCTACTTCCTTAGGTGATGTTCAGCTGTAATGTATGGTATCATATTGGTTGGTTTGGATTCGGGATGTGATTTGGGAGTCCGGTGTAGAGTTAGGCTTGAATTGGCGAAATTAGTAATTTGGTGATTTCCGGTCAGTAGAGAAAAATTTGATAACGACGCCAGAATTGAATTTCGGAAGATGGAATGTATTCGTGGTGTCATGTTTGACGTATGTGCAGAATTTTAGGATATTCGGACGAGGTTTGATTAGTTCCGGAGTCATTTGTGGAATTTAGGAGTTTGGAGTTCCTAGGCTTGAATCTGAGATTTGATTTGATGTTTGGTGTTGTTTCAAGTGATTTGTAGGCTTGATTAATTTGAATGATGTTATGGGACGTGTTGGTGTGCTTGGTTGAGATCTCGAGTGTCTCGGGTGTGTTTCGGATGGTTAGCAGGTGATTTCGCTGTTAAAAACAGGTGCTGGAGTTGGTGAGGTGAGTTTGTTGGTGTTTCAGGGGTTGTTCTCTGAAGTTGGAAATGCGGACCGCACCGAAAATTCGTGGTCAACAGTGGGTTTTCATGGGGGCGGTAAATTTCCGCGGTTAGCGGTGAAGGCTCACGCGGACATCAAAAATTTGGTCGCGATTGCAGGAGGTGAAGACTTTCACAGTCGCGATGGGAATTCCGCGCACCGCGGTGAGGCGAGCGCCGGGGCGGTATTTTTTTGGCAGTCAGCGAAATTAGAAACCGAGGGGTGCACTATAAATGCGATATTGGCGATTTTTTGAAGGTTTTTCAAGGGATTCATCGGGGTAAGTGATTCTAACTCAGTTTTAGTTAAAACACATGATTATAACATTGAATTCATCATTTGATTAGAGAATTGGGGATGAAAATTGGGGAAATTTGTAGAAACTTCATTAAATGGGTTTTGAGAGTTGAACATCGATTCGAAGTTATATTTTGATAAATTTGGTATGGTTGGACTCGTCAGTGAATGGGTTCCTTAGTTTTGTGAATTTTATGGGATTTTGAGACGTGGGCCCGGGGGCTGGGTTTGGCAAATTTTTGGAATTTTTTATCTAAATTGATAATTTACATATGGGATTCATTCCCCTAGCATGTATTGCTGATAATATACTGATTATGGATAGATTCGGAGCTTTTGGAGACCGAGTGCAGAGACGAGGGAATCCCCGAGTAGCATTTTTCGCAGTTAAGGTAAGTAACAGTTTTAACTCTATCTTTGAGGGTATTGTTGGTTGATTTCCCAATGCACACGCAAGTGTACGTGGTCTACAAGTAATATAGGATTTTAAGTCCAGATATCGTACCCACAGGGACTTGTGATTAACTATCAACTAAACTAAACTCAAACAAATATTTAACTAAAATTAATCTAAAATAGTAAATTAAGAGATTAAAGAGACAACTAACTTAAAGACGAATTCAATGTAATTTGATATTCTAGAGTTATGGGTTGGCAAACAATCACGTTGAGTTTTCGACCTAAATCTTCAAATCAGGTTTATTGATTGACGAGGTTAATATTGCTCGTAGCCTTCTCCCGAAGTACAACTCGCCTATTCAAGCTAACCTAACGCCTATATTCCTATGGAATCAGGATTAACAAGAACGCATTAATAATTCCCGTATAATAACCAAGCAAGGCGATTAGGTATATTCCTATCCTAACCGCAAATCCGCTCCCCTGAAGGGTTAAGATCTTGCTCTACCCAATCTTATATGCAATCTAGAATTCCCTCTCCCGAGTTCAACCCTAGATTCGTAGATAGTA